>VZUA01067468.1:34735-51309 GCA_013401035.1 Horornis vulcanius
AAGTTCTCAGTGTCAGTTACAGAGTCTTTCAAATTAAGCTTCTTTTTTACTCTAAGAGTTGCATTTATTTAATCCAAAATCTTATCTTCATTGCACAAAGAGAACATCAGAGGAAAAGCTCCTCAGAGCTCTCCTTTGATAAACATTATGATTACAGCAAATTAAAGCACTTTACACATACATATTTGTTAACTGGAGCCTTTGCACAACCGATGCTTTCAACGTACAGAAAGAACAGCCGTGAAAGCCGAAAAGCAGCTCCACCATAAATTGTTGATTTACATATCTCTTTGTCAAGTCCTTTTAGCCCTAATTGAGAACTCAAGGTTTAATTAAAAATAAAGCAGAGTGAAAATGACAGTCATTTGAGAGCAGCAGCAGCAGCAGCCGCCATGTTTCCCCCCTCACCAGCAAACAGCCCAGGAAAGATGCATTTGCATTTGCATTTGCTTTTATCTGCTATTATTTCTGGTTTAAAATCATCGGTTCCTCCTAGTCAGGCTAAACTGCAGCCGAATTTTATGAAGTCAGACCATTTAGCTGAACTCTTAGAAACTTGGGATCCTAAATGATGTGTGTTCCTCTGGACAGAGTGGATGTAACCCAGGGCACCAGCTCTTAATAAATTATTGCCATCAACTCTTAATAAAAGCCAAAAGCCTAAATTTCTTGTATCTTAAGTACTCTGTAATGGCTGGCTGGGTTTTTCATGTCCCTCTTCTCCAGTAAATGTAACTAGCCTTAGTCCTTGCTGAAACATAAAGTGTACTTCAGCACTTGTTAGCAACATGTGGTATAACAGCCCCCATTAGCTTTCAGTAGCCTTGACATGCACAAGCTTGGCCTTTCTGCTTTCCAAAGAGAGGGCCACTAATGGCCCTACCCTTTACCTCCCACTCACCTTTGAGCTTGCAGGGTAAAATCATAATGTTCAGACTATGTGGTCAGTTCTTACAGTGGTACTGTCAGATTTGGCAAGAAGCTTTTTGAAAAAGCTTCCTCCTGCCTTCCCCGCTACACACAGACCAATTATGCAGATGTACAAAAAGTTTCAGCAGAGTTTAGCTTGCTCATTTAACTGTTGTAGTAAGGAGAATATAGATTACCTGATTTTCTTGTGCAGACTGTGTTGTCTGCACAAACAGATGTACAGAGTAATAATCCTCATATTACAAAAAAGCACCTGATCTGACCATATTAGAGGTTTAGTGATGCAGTAATTCAAGCAGGCGACAAACTCATCTCTAAAATCTTTGATTAATTGCAGCACTGTTATTCTGCTCAAGTCCGTGAATTGTGGATATGATTACCTGTTTCTATAATTACATAGTTAATCACCCCAAAGCATTCAACGTGGAAGCTTGCTTTTGATCTGGAAAAGGCTATCGTAGTCCTTGTTTCCTTGAACATGGAGCAGGAAGAAACAATAGCTTGTTAGATTGGACTGTGGAGACAAGGCATGTGGATCAGTTTGGTACCAGGCAATGTGAGAAGCTGTGACTCCAGCTAATAAAATACCCCTGGCTCTCCACTCTTCTCTACATTATATGCACAAATATTTAGTCCACTAAACTACTGTTGCCCAAATGTGGACTGGGTAAATATCCAGGCAGGCTTATGAAAATCAGTACATCAAATAGATGAACAAAGACACAACAAAATCTTTTCCTCCCACAAAGTGTTTTCAGCACCTGATAATCCTGTCTAGCCAAGGATATTAGGAAGGATTAAATATGGAAACAAATGAAGCTGAAATATCCTGTGACCCTGCGATAACAAATTAGAAGGCTGCTCAAGGGGGTGCAATCCAAGCAGAGCTTACCTTCACATGCATAGAATATGAACTTTTTTCCTATTCATCACTAGACAACAGCTATCAGATTTTGATTTGAGTTAAAGATTAGCTCATTTGGTAGCAAAAGTAATATTTGTTTCTTTCTGTTAGGAAACAATTGCTCCTAGGCACTCCCCCAGCATCAGATTATTCACAGCACAGGAATTCCATGAGATGAATCCACTGTCTCTATATTAGCAACTGTCAACAAATTTATTTTTCACGAACCTGCCTAATCTTCCTTTGGGCTGATAAAAACATTCAATACCCATACCAGCATGCCATGGTAAGAAGTGTTGTTGTAAAACCACACAAGTGAAATCCTCTCCTTATGTCTGCTCTGAACATGCCTCTGGAAAGATTCAGGTGACGTCTCATCCTATTGCTTGTGGGCCACCACTTCCAGCCATGCCACTCGTGGTTTGATAGCCATCTATGATTCCTCATCTCCAATCTGAGGAATCCTGACTTCATCTTTCCTGAGCTGGAAGTTTGCTGCAACTTTGCTCATCTTTGTTGCCCTGACTGAGTCTTTTTAAGCTTGACACATTCTCCTTAATACTGGCTAACCAAACTGCACAAGTATTGATGGTACATGGATGAACACCTAATGATGTGCTCTACTTCGTTCCTATATCTTTCCCCGTGATTAATGCTTTGATTTGCTTTTTTGTCTGCCAAAGCAAATGAATTATATAGTTTCATTATTTAAAGTTTGTTTCAGTGCTGATGGTAACAGTCAATAGAGGATTGAAAGGTAGACAGATAACAAATCCACATTTCTCAATAGCCTGGAAAATAGAGTGCAGACATTTGCTGTTTGTAGTCACTGTTAATTGCATATTTCATTTCAGTTAAAATATAAAACCAGACACTTACACTTGAAGCAATCCCAATATGATATATAAAAGGTATTGGCCACTTTGGGAGCCTGCAGTGACTCTGTATGAGCAACAAGGTCTAAAGAAAGTAAAAGTACACCCAGAATGTTTTCTTTCTGACAACTTTCATGCTTTCTATTTCTCAGTGCTGTAATTGGAGGAAAAGCAGAGATATGTTTTATGGGGTTGCAGATACATGACACAACGGAAAAGAAGTTTGTTCAGATTTTGGGTCTAGTGTTTAATGAATGTGGGCAAATCTTCCTGCAGGAAGATTACTGCAGGAAAATAATGTGGTGGTTTTTTTATTAAGAAACTAACACTCTAAAACCTTTTGCAAGATCTCTGATGACTTGTGTCAGATTATGCCAGGTTGAAAATACAGCACAAGAGAAAGGTGAAAGTGGCAAACCCTGGCTGGTGTCAGTGTTCTTGGCCACAGCAGGTCACATCTGCACTGGGGCAGGCAGGGCTTGGAAACTTAGGAACAAGGAATTCATTCACATATCACTCAGTAATTTAATTCCCCCTTCCTCCTGGAATGCAAACTGAGAGTTGGGTTCCACGTTTCTGAGTTTCTAGAGAAGCGAAGCCAGAGGACTTAGACTGCTGACTAATAACAGGGGCTTATTTGTACTCCTAGGTAGGATCTGTTCTGGCTGTTTCATCAGTGTGATACCTGACACATCCAAAACACACCCCAGCTCATGCTTTCAAATTCTTCCTTGAAAACTACAAGCTTCGGAAATGAGAGGACTTCTCAGGGAATGGAAGTGGTTTGTTGACAACAGTTTTGCTAATGAGGATGGTGTTTGCAACCCTGGAAACTGTACAGGAACAAGGAAACAGGATGTATCTGGATAGATGGCATGACATTAATGAGAAAGGAGCATGTGGATCCTGTAAATCAAGCAGGAGTTTTTAAAAACTCTCTTCCTTTTAAAAAGAATGCTGAGAGGGAGCAATGGCTAGCAAGAAGCACTGCAAACTCCTACCTGCCTGCAGATTATTTTTCAGTCTTTAAGTTTCTTTATTTCCATGGCTTCATCTGGCTCAAATACTTTTGTTTGAAGATGAAGGTGCTCAGGTATGTCTTTCAGGCAGGCCATACTTTCATATTGGGCTGAAGTTGTGTGATTGGGATAGACACGAAGAGGGTCAGGTCTTCAAGAGCATCCTCCCTGTCTCCAGTAAACCCCCTCTCCCTTTCCAAGGTCTCTGATGTTCAGTGCAGTTTGTCTAAGATAGGAACATCAGGTTGGTATTGTAGGAGGAGGTGTCTGTGTGACTGCACAAGCAATGTATTCCAGAGCTGGGGGAGCTGAGATGTTTGCATTGACTTTGGTTCACACTGGCCTGCTAAAGGGTGATGCCTATATAACCTAGACCAAAGTTACATGGTGCTTATATACCTTGAGTTATATCAATACAACCTGATATATTTATATAAGCTGGTATCAATATAATCTAAATTATGACTTTTTATATATCTATATAACCTGATACGTATATAACCTGAATTATAGTTTTTATACCGATATAACTTGAATCATAACTTTTATACCCATATAATCTGATAGAAATAACTTTTTAGACAATGTAATTGTTAGTATGCGGTTAACTAGTTGCCTAAGGCTGAATAGACAAAAAAGAAGAAAAAAACTTACCAGGTGTATAGCTTTAGAGAGGTAAGCATAGTACTAGCGAGGAATTGGAAAGTGCAAAGCCAATTAGCCACAAAACAAAGAATTTAGGCTGGTTAAGACCAGACTAACCATGGAACATGGAATTGTGCCTGCTCCAAAGACAAAGTTGAAAAGTTCATATGAGAGGAGACTTTGGAAGCGTTCATCAAAGACCCCCATGACCCCTGAACTGGGAAGGCACAAGTGCAGTGCAGAAGAACTCCCTAATAACCATGATATCATACTATGTAAATTAGTTCCAGAGCACGTGTGATGATGTTGTAGTGACACAGTGATACTAAGCAATACTTACTGTATAAATAAACCGCAGCACTTGACAAAGGTGGGTGAGTCAGGTGAAGAAATGCCCCTTACCTCCAGCACTGCAATAAACAAATACCTGCTCTATAGACACCGGTCTATGGGGTTTCATTTCCAGCCTGTCTTTCAGGCATCAAGGTATGAAATTCTGCTGAAGACGGGAACAACTGGGTCGTCCAAGATTGCAGGAAGCTTCTGTGGGCATGCTTCTTTGCCAGCCCCACCCCCACATCCCCCTGCCCCTTCGCAGCAGGGATGCCTGTAGAGTACATCCAGCCTGAGCACTTGCTATTGGTTGTGTGAATAAAAGCACTAAGAGCCATCATGCTAAACTCCACCCCGTGTTTGACGTCCCTTCCAGCTGATCAGCTCCTGCTGCAATTTGTGCCAACCCCACATGTTCTAATCCAGCAGCAATACACTGCCTAGAGCTTCAGGGTTTTACTCCTCTGTGTGAAGGTTGGCTAGCTTTTAATAACTGTATGAAAATTTGATATAGCTTCCAACATTTTAAGGAAGAGATAGAAGCTTTGTTGATTCATACTGATCCAAACTAAAAGGCTACATTTACTGTTTAGCAACCACTTAAGCAATGGTGAAAATTTATTCTGTGTACTGATCAATTAACATGCTCCTGTTGGTAAGACAGTACCTGTAGGGTAGGAAGAAGTGGGGAGACATTTTAAGCAGGAGGCAAATTTAATTCATGGGTTTCTGCAGGGAGTCACTGAGAGACTTGCTCATCTTTCATGGGCTCTTCTATTGCAACCTTGCGGCTGGCACCTGGCTCCTTGCCTTCACCTGGGCCAAGTGAGAGGTCACAAAGAGTAGGAGGGAACTGAACTTGGGCTGATTTTGCCTGTGACACAATAGAAGAAGTGTGCAACAGAAATCTGTCCTGGAAAACAAACTTTCTGGCCTTTCTAGGAAGATAAAGTAACCCAAACCTTACACTTCAAGCTTCTGCCATGCAGAAAGGCTTTAAGTTTTTAACATGTCACACCCAATTTTTGCAGGACGCTGAGTTGCTCAGGTGCAGGGCACTCTTGCCAGGAAGTTGCTTGTGCCCGTTCTGAGGGGGGTTCCCACACCCCACAGGAAACAGCAGGGAGAAGCTGGAGGGACTCACCCCTCACTGGCATGTCCTGGAGCCAGACTTGGGGCAGCAGACAGCCTGCTCCACTGCACCGGCAGGCATGCGGGGTCTGGTTTGCCTCGGTGGTGGGCAGCAATGCAGAAGGGCCCAGGGGACAATGAGACAGACTGGCACTGCAGAAGTGCAGTCCCCTGCCTTGCAGATACCACTGGTGGCAGGAGCCATCAGGCTGCACTGCTGGGTCTGGTGCTTTGCTGCCGGAGAGCCCTGCCGGGGAAGAGAGGTAACCAGGAGCCTGCTGTGCCCCTGGCAGCACAGACACATCACAGCATCCTGTGGTATTGAAGGGTCCTCAAAATAACCAAGTGGAAAGGACACTCCCAGAGCATTGCCCTCATGGGGCAGTCCAAGTACACCCCTAACATAATAGCACAGCCTGTGTCTAATTTATGGCTCCACGCCATAACCCCAAACTGTGTTTAAAAAGCCTCCTACATTTAAAGCCTTAAATGAAGCAATAAAGCCATAAAACAAGAATACAGGTACCAGAGCTTTATTAGATGTTTCACTGGATACAAAGAAACTGGATGTTATATTACTTTTTTTTTTTTACTCCAAATACACATTCTTGTCATAAAAATTCACATTTACTATACAGAACTGTAGGCATTTTTAACACAACATTTATTAAAGTACCATTAAACAGATCCTAAAACGAGAAGGTGCAGCTCTGTGAACCTTTGTGGGCACAACACACAGGGAGCTCCATGTTCTCAGTGTTACACAATCATCCTTTCCCACCAAAATGGAGACAAGTCATTCAAATGCATTAATGCTCACTGGGAATAATAAGGCTTCTGTACAGAGACCCTGAACAGTGTCAGGAGGCAGTGTGGCACTAACACGCTAATAATCATCACTAGATGATACTAAACTACTGATGACTGAGGCAGTCAAAAACTTAACTGTCCTGGTAAGCCCACATATTTTTTCTTTTTCTTTTCAAAAATGTGGTTTTAACTATGTGTTTTTATTTTCAGTCATAGTAATTATACATAGTTCCAGGATTCTGCTTTAAGGATCCCTGCTTCACAGCAGAACTAATTGCAGCTACTTGAGGAATTTTTTTCCAATCAAACTGACCTTTGTAGGACCAAAGGCTGAAGGAAGAGATTAGTACATGCCATCTGACTGCAGAAACAAAAACCCCTAAGTGCTCTTCCCTCTGAGGAGATACTCATTCGCCAAAGTGACGCCTCTTTAAGGGGACATGTGTGCATAACTTGGAGTGTGGAAATAAACCATCCTGGGACATCAGATGAGGCCTTTTGCCAGCTTTTACCCCACACATGTAACATCTTATACAACCATGTGGACTGCTATGTTGTACTGGGGCTGACAAATATCAAATATTCACAGCTGGCAGGTAAAGGGATGTGTATGAAGAGGTCCAGATTAGCAGCACCGAGCAGAGGCAAAGGAGAGAAGTGGGAAGATGCTACATTTTCACTGGACAACTGAAGAGGCTCTGAAATCAGACTTGTCCCTTCCCTCAGTCACTGTTCACGTGGATCTGACTGAAGCTGACCTCATTCCAAATGTGCTACTGGAGGGCAAACACCCTATTCTAACCAGCTAGGCACAAGGTGGACACCCTGTGTTTATTTAGTCAGTACCTCTTTCCTAATTACTCTTGGCATCAGGCATTTTAAATCATGAAGGGAGAGCTAGACCTGGATGTGGGAATAGTACAGGAGTCATACTTGTAGGCAATATAGATATTCCCAAGTAGGTCCTGCAGGGATAGGGAATTATTATAATTTTTTTTTTTTTATTTAAAGCTGCCATGATTCCTGAAAGCAGAATGCTGTACATGGGCAGTCCAGGCCATGCTGATCAGCCTATGGCATTCACAATTTTTACATAAGGAGGCTTTTTTTTTTCTTTTGGATAGGTCCAACCTACACTGGAGAAAAGTTCAAAGCTCTTCCTGCAAATTTAAAGCTATGTTCCAACACAGGACATGAGCAGTATTGCATAGCATCCAGGCACTTCCTTAAAGCCAGGATATCCCCATCCTCCTTTCATGACTATATTCCAGAAGATGAATTTTAGGCCACTCAGTTACATGATCACAGCTCCTGCTGACATCAGCAGGAGTTGTGTGTGCGCAGAAGTGATTGGATCTGTAACACACTGGAAACCATGTCTTTGCCACCTTGTACAGTCAAGGCAGTTTATCAGACAAACATCCTATTCTTTATTTACAGATCTGTAAGTGAGCTCCAAGTAACTTCAAGTTTAACTCCTTCGTGCCAGAAAGTGAGGGAGTCAGCTCTATGGACAACCCTTGTTAACATCCGAAATAGAACCGATAATTAGGAGATTTAACAATATTAACCTAATGCATTAAGGCAGGTCACATAACTGCCCTTTTCCTTTAGGATTAATTATTATTTCCTTGTACACTGTAGACAATCCAAAATCCCATTTACACACATACCTACGAAACAGCAGCACAGTAAAAACTAAATAGACCACTGAACTCCAAATACTTGTAATCAATACATTACACATACTATACAGCTTATTTTAACCTCATCATTGGGTAAACATATACAATACAGAACAACATTGACTGTATGTAACACAGAAGCTATCACCGAGATATGGCAAATACATCATACACTATTAGCTTTTACTTCACTGAAAAGGAATTTAGAACTTTGAAACGGTGTTACCTGAACTCTTGAAATCACCAAATGGCCTAATCAGTTGTTAATAACTAGTGCTTCATATGCTAAATTGAGGATAAACAGCACTGGAACTGTGTTTTCAGGGCACTCTGCTTTTTTTTTTTTCTTAATTTTATGGAATTAAGCTCCACAATTTTAAATTTCATTTGCAACACAGCCTATAATTACTACATAGTGACTATCTGCTCACTCTCATCTCAGGGTAAAGGCTTAGTAACTACTTTGAAGTTTGTAGAAACTGTCTAGATTTGTATCAGTATGACAGAAAGATTAAGCCCAGCATACAGGACCATACATTCCCTCTCGGCCATGCATGCATATATATTTATATACACATACATGTGTACATTTAAAAGAATGTTTTGAAATGGCAGGACCTACAAAACCAGTAATGTATCCAATGGCAAAAGTACACAAATAAACCATTAATTCTAAAACTACGCGCCTGTGGTCTGATTCCAATTTACCCCTCACCATACAAGGCAGGAATTGCACTCCGGGAACCACCTTCTGCTTGGATTGGATTTCTGCAGGTTAGATCAGTACAGAAAAAAGATGTCTCAGCATGTGTAAACTGAAAAATGGAGCCAGGTGTGTTTACACAGCTGAGACACTCTGTGTGTGCAGCACAGTCGCCATTTTCAAAGTATGGGTGAAAAGAAAGGATCAAGTAATCACAATGAAACTGCCAGAAATAAACAGCACTCGATGTACACATGATGAACATAGTGAGGGGGAAAATAAGCAGAAGAAGCAAAAAAAAAAATGTTTTGGCAGTGAATGACACGACAGTTTGTGTAAGTAGATGCTTATACAGATGAATAATGTAGACAGGTATTTTTCCTTGATGGGCTGATTACAGTCAACTAATTTCCCAAGCAAGATTCCTCATAACATATGTGAAGAAACCTTCCAAGTTAATGGTATCAGAACAACACATCTGACCCAACCCTGCAAGCACATTTCTGGTTGAAATCAAAGACAATTTTAGCTGCATATGGGTGGCAAAACTGGGCTCTTGAATGGCCCAGTTGTGCTGCATAGTACTTTCTGGCTTGTTCTTTTTTGGCAAGATCCCCAAACAGCATCAATAGGGAGTACATCTCTATTAGGACTTACAGTTTTAGGCCCTCACAGATGAAATCTTTAGAAGAGCATGGATAGTATATCCCCACATGCACTTTTTTCTTTTAGTAATTAAGGCAAGTTTGTTTACCTGTTCCTACCATAAAGTGCTGTGCTTCTCCAATAGAAAGATCAACAGCTAAATGAAAACAATATTTTTTCTGACCAGAATTTAACATTTTGCTAGTATCCTTCCCCATTAATGGACAAATGGTACAATTTTTCTATTATTGTTTCTTGTCAGAGGATTTTTTTTTTTTTGCTTTGCCTTCATTTTCTATTTATTTCCAAATGAGAATTAGAATAAAACTGACACTAAGCAAACATCTCATAACAATGTTAACAAACTCTAGATAGCTCTATACTAATTCATATATACAGGCACACACACATACACTTTTTAAAATACAGCAAAGCATTTGCCTTGAGTACACCTCTGAGCAAGCGAAAAGCCTGGTGCATCTGGTGTGTGTTTGAGCAGGGGTACCAGCAGAAACCTGGTGTTGATGCTCTCAGATGTAAGAGAATTTCAGCCAGAATCCAAAAAACAAAATTTTCACTCCAGCCAACAATTCTGATCACTTTGCTGTATTAGAAGGACAGATTAACTCTTTTGACTATATTTAAGCAGCTTAAGAATCACAAGAAGAGCAGGAAACAACCAACTCCAGCTAAATGGAAAAAGGAGCATTTCACACCGTACTGCCAATAAATAAGCAAACATTTTAACATTTCTATGTAGGACACCCACATAGGTGTGGGTTCAAAAATTTATTTTCATGTTTCATTTTATATGTTTGTTACATAAATTTTACTTGGAAAGCCTGTGGAA
The DNA here is from genome assembly GCA_013401035.1 of Horornis vulcanius. Lineage (NCBI taxonomy): Eukaryota > Metazoa > Chordata > Aves > Passeriformes > Scotocercidae > Horornis > Horornis vulcanius. The sequence goes on from VZUA01067468.1 coordinate 45,266, forward strand.
ATCAGATAGGGAATCTATCAGGCCACTCTACGGCTTAGTTGTAGGTGAAAGAATTAAATTCATACTCCTTGTTCAAAAAAATCATGACTTGTGACTCTAGGTAAATTTTTGAACACAATCTGGATGAAGTTTAAATGCCATAAAAAACCTAACTAGCTTAGATGACAGATTTCACTGGGGATGACTTTTATAGTCCTGACCTATATAGAAGAGAATGCTGCTGGAAGAGCCATCATGACTTCATAACAGCTGCATGGGGTTTTTTCAAACAAATTTACAGTAGTCCTATCCAGAACCCCAAGGATCATTATGCAAGTGTACAAGGATCTCTGTGTTATACACATACATTTAAATGTGTCATTATGCTACACATACACTTAAATTATTCTTTATTCTACACTCACACGTGCATACACTTTCTCCAAGACACCCCCTCAGTACAAAATAGCAGGAAGTGTTCTTTTTATACACTCCCTAAACTAAAGCCAACTACCCCCCCATAATGCTTGTTACCCATCTGTTCAATATGACCATTTCTGAATTTCTAAACTCTGATGGGAGATAGCAGTCGTTATCATCTGACAGAAAATAGCAATGGACTGTATGATTCAATTCTCTCTTCTCATTCAACCATAAGTTCTAGTAATATCAAAAGAAATTTGACCTTGATTCTATCCCATAAAACCCTGCAATATTTCAAAGCACATTTCCTTGTAAGATGTTACAGCATCTATTATTTTGTACAGATGAGATGTTTTACTTTCCAAAGCTGTGTACCTGTGTATTGATGTGTCCAGGAGACAGGACTGTCTGTATTTTATCCAGTTAGGTGTCATACAGTTTCAATGCTCACATTTTATAAATTACTAAGTTTTCCATTTACTTTTTATATATGTTTCTTTAAATCTAGGTTGATCAGTGATTATGTTGCTGGAACAGTGCCATTCAGTAGATTTTCAATCTTGTGTTACGCAGTATTATATCCCACAGACAATTTAAGGACTATAGAGTACTGCTATTAGCTAAAATTGAACCACTACACTTTTTAGTACAGGAACCTTTCACTGATGAAACTGGCACTGATTTTCTGTAATCAGTGGAAATGTGTTCTGTTCATAGCTGCCTTAAAGAGAAGCTTATACTGCACCTATTTTTAAGTGCACTTTCAGTCTTGCAGAAATCAGGTTTCCGCCATGGGACAAAATACTGCACATCTTAGAGTATGCACAACTCACTTACCTTATGCTCAGTCCATGCACAGATGTTTTCCTATTCAATTCAATGGGTATGGGATCAGGCTTTAACATAAGATTAATCCTGGGAAGAAGGGGTGCTCAAAGCTGGCCTAACTGTGTTCCTACTGAAAACAGTTTTTCCAGGGAAAATATGCACCAGCAGCTGTCCCTTAGAGGTTCATACTGTGACCAGTGTTATTTAATATCTTCAATAATGACAGAGATGAAGGATTCAAGTGTACCCTTAGCAAATTTGCAGGTAACACCAAGCTGAGTGGTGCTGTTGATACACCTCAAGGATAGGATGCCATCCAGATGAACATGGACTAGCTCGAGAAGTAGGTCCATGGGAATTTCATATGGTTTAACAAAACTGCGTATGGGCAGCCCCTGGCATCAGCACAGGCTGGGCATGAACAGACCCAGAGCAGCCCTGCCCAGAAGGACCTGGGGGTGCTGCTGGGTGAGAGGCTGGACATGCCCCAGCCATGGCACTCACAGCCCAGAGAGCCAAACGTGTCCTGGGCTGCATCCAGAGCCCCGTGGGCAGCAGGGGAGGGAGGGGATTCTGCTCCTCTGCTCTGCTCTGCTCTGCTGAGACCCACCTGGAGCTCTGCATCCAGAGCTGGGGTCTCAGCACAGGAAGGACAGGGACCTGCTGGAGCAAGTCCAGAGGAGGCCATGAAGTTGATTAGAGGGAAGGAGCACCTCCCCTATGAGGAAAAGCTGGGAATTGTTAAGTCTGGAGAAGGGAAGGCTTTGGGGTGACCTAATTTGGTCTATCCAGTACCCAATGGGAAAATACAAGAAAGCTGGAGAGAGGATTTTTACAAGGGCATGCAGTGACAGACATGGGGGAATGGCTTCAGACTGAGATAGATTTAGATTAGATATTAGGAAAAAAATTTCTTGGCTGGGAGGGTGATGAGGTACTAGAACATGTTGCCAAGAAAAGTTGTGAATTCCCCATGCCTGGAAGTAAAGCCAGGCTGGATGGAGCTCTGAGCAACCTGGTCTAGTGAAAAGTGTCCTGCCGGTGACCAGGGTGCTGGAACTAGATGATCTTTAAGGATCCAACCCAGGCCATTCTGTGATTACAGAGTTAGGCCAGTATCACATATCTGCTGGCTTGACCTGAGGCAGAGACATTGGAAAATCCCATTTTGAGAACGAAAAGCAAGCAGGATTTTGTCTGTGCTTTGTGCAAGCTACACAATACATCATGTTTACTGTCCACTGATTATGGTACATAACACATCATGTTTACTGTCCATTGATTATGCATGTGTTAGAAGCATGACTTTGGATTTACATCACAAAGGCATTTAAACCTGCAGCTCATTGATGAATATGATCAGTTAGATCACCTAACAGATGAAATGTAGCAGCTTAACATTTTCGTGCCAGATATACTGTCCTCAGTCTCCTGGTGCAATACTCACACCTCTGGGAATCCTGCTGTCAGCAGGAAGAGGACAATATATACATCCCCTTGCTCTGAAAACAACAAATTTCTTGGCACTGTTCATAACCACAGAAGACACATGAATCACATTTGGTACCTCATGGAGAACCTGTAAATGGCCTTCTTTTATCAAACACTGTAAACATGTTTAGTTTTGCTCTTCACATTAAACACAAATATGAAAAATGATCATAAATGATGAAAACATTTCCCTTATGCCCACCCACTAAAGCCCTAAACAACCTTAGTGTGTTACAAGAAGATGAGTGTTTTACAATATAATCCTTTTAGAATACAATCTTTCTTTTTTTTTCAAATTCTGAATAACGCAACAACACACATATCACAGTACTATCAAGTAGTGTCATCTTCACCTTCATCCAGAGAATAGTTGAGCTTTATGACTGTGCTGATAAAGTCACCAAGTTCTACAAAATCTGCAGTGATAATATTCACACCACTTTCTCCTGCTTTCTGAGTTCGGACCCACTCCATCATTGCAGGAAGAGCCCTAAGGAGAGAAGAGGAACAATAATTACTCATAAATCAATGAGGTAAATGCATCAAGGCAGGATTTACCAACAGTGTCTCCCATTGATCTTACTTGGTTCCTAAGGGAAAGAAACCAAGTGAGATGACACAGGTTACTGCTCAAGCTTTTTTAAAACTCTTTTTAATTTTCTTTCTCTGGGGAAATAATACGTTGATTGCACTTCAACTTCTTAGTAGAAAAGAATGGAAGGAAGATCATGCAGACCTAGAGTAACTATTGATTTTGACTAGGCACAAGGCAAAATTGGGCCATGGACCAGATACTTCTTTATATCATCTGGCCATATGACTCCAAAGGAATTGCTTATGGAAAAATAAGTAACAGAGAACTCAAGCAATTTGCAAAGCATGTTTGATACACTTAAGGAAATGCTGAAAATAGTATTTTGAGGAATACAGAAACAATCATGATTCCTACAGTGTAAGTACAGCTTATACCAAAAATCCTTTCTTCACCAGTACTGATACCCAAGCCATTAATTAATTAGACTTAATCATAAACCAGTGGTTGCAAACTGAAATAGAAAGCACCATAATTATATCAACTCTTTTCTAAGATGGCGGATTTTAATTATGTCAGATCCTTAGCACAGGAATACTGGGTTCTAAAGGATATCTACCTAACTCTGTTTCTGAGTATAAAGAAATTTTTTCTGACATTTTTCTATGAAAATACAAACTAACAATCACAAGAAACATCTGTGAGAGAAATAAAAGGTTCCTTAGGCCTGTTGAGTCTGTCAAGCAGCAAAATCCAATTTTTAGAAGAAAGAAGTTAAAAGAGTTTAAAAAAATAAGGTACAAACTTTTCAGAGAAAGGGCATTTTTCAGAGAAAGGGTAATTGACCATTGGTACAAAATCCCAATGACTGTGACAAACTCTGTAGCACTTTGAATCCTCAAATCAAGCCTGGGTATCGTTCCAAAATTATACTCTTGGTCAACCACAAGCTGCTGAGTTAAATAAAAGAATCTAAGGTTTGAGCAGGGCTGCAGTCAGTTTAGATGAACATTGTGTTCTCCCTTTGCTCTAAGATCTATAAATCTGTGATTTTCCCCTAAACCAGTATGTTGAGCAGCCTTGTACACAGACACAAGGCACATGGAAAATTTTGGTCTGACGGCAATTTAAATGAAAGTGAACATGTTGAACCTATATCTTCTCTCAAAAGCTTTAGGAAAACATATCTAAAGAAAATAACTATTAGCAGATAGAGATTGTACTTGTCAGTGGCTACTAGAATCAGTCAGTTTTAAAAATAATTAAATATTATAAAACCCAAGCAGCTAAAATTATTCTTCTCTATGACTTCATAGGAGAATACCAAGGTTTTATATCACCAAAATGTACTTTAATCTACTATGAGGTCCATATATCAGCAATACATTTTATTTCAAACATTGATTCAGTATAACTGAAGCAATTGTATGTATGCACACCAGCTCATAAAACCAAGTTCAAACATTCTGCTGTTTATGAACCCAGACAGCATGTTTAGATGTAAGTTTATGTAATCCTGAAAAGCTGCACTCTGTAGAACTGCAACAGGGCACAGGTCATGTGTTAAATACCTGGCAATGCCTGGACTGCTTGAAAAGCTCTGCAAGCAACCAGAACCAGGACAGATCTAAGAACAGCAAAGACCACCAAGGTGACAAAAGGCAGCTCAGAGAAGCTGTAAACTCCACTGCATCTTCACATGTGAAAGGTACTGCTGAACTCTGCACAAAGATACAAGGTTGAACTTATGAGATAGCAGTATGTTGCTTTTGTATTTAATACCATCCTGTTTAAGCCCGAAGAGTTAGAGGTTTAAAGGTAAGCTGATTCATCGTAGTCAGGCTTCCTCCTTTCCTTTCCTTTCCTTTCCTTTCCTTCATTTTTACTCCCTGTTGAGGCATAATTAACTTCTTTTGATGTCTTTTACTTGTTCTGAAGCTGGTTCTGATGTAATTCTTTCTTCACACCATACAGTTTGCTGTCCATACACTTACCCATATTGACCAACATACTATTTTACCTTTGCTAATGTATTCTTAGTAATTCAGACTCCACCAGACAGTCAAGCCTCCTTTTGAGGCATGCCTCCTTTAGTGCGTTATCATAAAGTCAGCCTGCTTGGTTAGTTGAGTGGGTTATTTTTGTTTTACTCATATTTCACACAGGACACAGTTACATGACCCTCTGCTCATATGTAAATTGCTAGATAATGTCACAGAACTCTTTTGTTCATGAGACTACAGAGCATTTAAAGATAAGTCAAAAATGAATCACATTATCAAACAAAAAGCTTATTTGCATAGCAAAGCCAAATAACACAATCCTATTAAAAAAAAAGATAGCTGAACAAAAGATTCCTCTGACCTTAAGGATTTGATGTAGGCTCTGTAGTTCAGTTTATAAAAGAAGTTAATACAAAACCTTACAGATCTCTTCCCTATGTGCCATCCTCAGAATAGATTACATCAATGACTCTAAGAAACCACACATTGCTCAGTTTCAGCATGTATCTTAAAAGCACACAATAATTATTAGAATAAGCCTGCTTTAATATTCCTTGGGGTGCCTTTGTGGTAGCAGTACAAACCTTGTTCACCCTGCCTTGTAATTCCCAAACTGTGCCTCAAACTAGTGGTTGTTCTCACCAAGGGTTTTAGTCAGGCAAACAAACCACCTACATGACTGAGCTCACAAAAGCCCAGTGTGTGCCATGGTCTTCAGAGATGTTCTTATGTGGTTTCCTGTCAGACATGGGGGAAGCTTCTAGAAACTTCTCACACAAGCCACTCCC
>VZUA01067468.1:51352-62725 GCA_013401035.1 Horornis vulcanius
ATGCCCCACAAGCCCAACCCATCTGGCTGGGTAGGTAAGAAATGATTTTATGCACAAACATATACACAGAAGCCTCTCAGCCTGCAAACCCTAAGAGCATCACTTGCCTCAGTGTTAGGCAGGTCCTGGCTCTCCTAGCGGATATCTGTGCTTTAGGGTACCTCCCACAGCTGGTAGAGTCCAGTCCTTATGCCACAATCCCAGTTCTCACAAGGAATCATCTCTAACCCCTAAAGGGTTCCGAAGCCATGTAACCCAGAGCCACATGCACAGAAGGTGCTGCTTGTCTTTGCATAGAACCAGGGAGGAGAGTAGGTGTGCTCCTCCACAACACCTGTGTCAGGAGAAAGAGAGGAATCCTCTTCTCTTGCCTCTCTTCCTGAGGCACTGTTTTCATCCTACTGCAGCTGGGCTGGAGTTGACCCTGCCAGGCCATTGCAGCACTGCTCCTCAAACCAGCATCTGAAGTCAACTGATTTTTCCACATCCCTGGTGGAAGCAGAGGGGCTAATAGCACCAGTAGTGAAGGGAGGGCAAAGACACAAGACAGAGTGGCTTGAATACTGGCAGGGAAGGAGGTGAATGGCATGTTACCTCGTCTTGACTGTGGATTGAGATCAGTAATACTGATGGTAAGTTTTCTACCCTGAAGTTATAGGTAGAGTATCTCACTTCTTTTCACTAACTTGAAACTAGGAGGTATCAGACAGCTGCCCCTCACTGGCAGGATGGTGGGAGTAAAGCCATGTGATTGATTGATGTGGAAGGACCTCACGGGAAGGGCTGTGGTCCAACCCCAGCCACCACCACAGCACCTCCACATGAGCAGACAGATCCACCACCCGTGATGCCAGCAGCCTTCTGGAGCAGCATTTCCACCTGCCAAAGACTGTATGAGAAGGGGGGAGTAGAGGACATCTGGGTGATAGGGGTGGTAGCACCTACATATACTGGACAATGCAAAGTCACACAGAGATACTTGATATGGCAGTATTTCTTCTGAGACCCAAGCTGCTATCTCAGGTGGCACCTCAGGAGGTCACTCAGAGGTATTCATAATTTGGGCATGACCTGGTCTCAGGATGGTTAATACCATGACTGCAAGCATGCCTCACACCACCACTTTCAGCCTGGTTTGGTTTTTTGTTGGTTTTTTTTTTGTGCTTGTGTGTTTTGTTTGTTTTAAAAACAAAACCCCACAAAACAACACATACAAACGTCCTGCAAGGAATCAAANATTTTCTCATGTAGCATTGCTACAGCAATTCTCATTTACAACAAGTAAAATCTAGACTCAGCTTTGACACTTATTTTATTACCTCTATTTACTCTGTTTTGCTTGCTTGCAGAAATGTGAACATATTTATTTTTAACTTTTTCTCTTCTTTCAGAAACCATTTTCTGATGCATTAGAGGTGATCTGCTGAGAAATACTGACCTCAACTACAAAACAACCATAGCCCTTTTTAAAGTTATTGAATATTCAAGACCTCTTTCTTCTCGCTTTTTTTAATCTATCAAAGCTCTCAAGTGACTTCAGTGGTATTGAATTTTGTTTAAAAAATAATAATTAAGCATTCAAGTTGCTTCAGTTCAAGCAGTAAAATCGTGAGTCCCATTAAAAGCTTTCAGAAAGAAAACATGACCTAATTAGTTATCTTAAGATTTGCTTTTAAAAATCTGTTCTTATTCTATTTTAGTTCAGAAAGAGGGTTGGTTATTTGGTTTTTTAATGCCTGAGTCATGAATGCCTGACAATGTGGCAGAAGACTAATGACAGCAGTGCTGTATGACAGGACCTCCCATGGTGGAACAGCCGTTCCTCTCTGCAGAGCTTTCACAGGAGAGGAGAAAGGAAACCAACTTCACAAACACAAAACAGAATGGCTATTCACTGTTTAACAAGAGTTTGATTACGAAAGGCAGAGAACAAGTTTTCTTCTGGAGTGCAGGGAGTCAGTACAACCTAATCCACAGTGAGAAATTGGTCCCATTCACAGGGTGTGATGCTGCTGAGCATTAAGTGCCCGTTCCCAGTAACACCAGTGAGAACTGCAGCAGGTCTCCATGCTCAGGGCAAAGTGACATGTGGCATTTCTTCACTCTCCAGTGAAGCATACACTCTGCTCCCTGCAGCCTTTTGCAAATAGGTGTTACTGCTGAACAAATCCAGCACCCCTCTGCAAGAGGCTGTGGTTACACGAGCCTGACCCAGAGTCCTTCTATTCCTTCATTTCCCCCCCTCTCCATTCAATTTTACCACTGTCTGCAACAACACATAATTCAGCATATGCTCACCTTGGCTTTTCAAGGTTGCTGAGAATTCATCACTCCAGTGGGAGCAGTGGATTTCCCATGTGTCACTGAAGCATGAAAATCATGACTGTAAAGAACTTTGAAAAGTCATCCAAATTCATCCAGCCCACCTTGAACAGGATCAACTACACTAAGATCAGTGATGCAAACCACTCCCGGTTCAGTTTAATCTATTTACAGCGAGAGAGATGTCACAACCTTTCTGTGTATTCAGAGCACCCCTATACAGACATCTTTATACATCCTCATCAGCCTCAACTGGAATACCCAGAAAAAATGACATTGTGGCACACTGCTCAAGAGTGTTCACCATGCCCTCCCTCTGCTCCTACTAAAGATTTATTCTGCATCTGTAAATAAGTTTCCCTGCAAAGGATAAGCCTTAGATACCATACCACACTACATCATTCTACTATAATTTTCTCTGTGGCAGAACTACTTTTGTTGTGGTCCTCCTCTTTTATATGCTAGTCATTCGTTTTCACTCCTTGATCAAAATTTACAATTCTCTCAGTTGTGCTAATAGACCTGTAGAGACAAAATTAATACAGCACATGGAAATAGTCTGAATTAACAGGAACAAAAAAAGTGGTTCTGCCCTCTCTCTGTCTCTGATTCATTGACAAGTTTTGGTTTGTAACGGGTCCTCGCTAACTGTTGAAATGTGACAAACAAGGAATAAATGAACTGAAGCACAGAGATTTACATGAGCTCAGCACAAAAAGGCTGGAAAGGAACTCCTCAGATGCACTTCCACACGCCTTGGATCCTATTTAGGCAGCAGAAGCATTGTCATAAAATTGGCACCACCAAGGTGAGACTGACTCAAACCAGAGATTTGGGCAACATTGAGTGGGAATTTCTTTCTCTGGATCCTGAGTGGATATTACTGCATGTGAGCTGCCATGTAGCAGGAACTACCTACATTAATATCTTAGAACTGTAAATTTATTCTTCTGAAAAACTTGTGTAATTTGGTCACCCTCAATTGCTTTATACAATTTGGCAATACATCTATTTAAATGACACTGACAAATATGCTGGGATCAGATGCATCTTTTCATGCAATTATCTTAGCAGCATACTATGCAGAGTCACCAGGGGACAGATGTCTTCCTTCTCAGATTGAACTGGTGTTGGCTTTCTGGGTTTCATTTATAAAGGGAGGCAGATATGAGCTCCAAAGGAATATTCCTGCCCTCCCTTCAAAAAATATTTCAGCTGAATTTGTTAAACATACATCTTATACAAAAATGCAATGGGATATTTAATAGCAGCAAATAGGTAGTTTCTGGAGGTAATTAATGTTCAACATCCCATTTTTCCCTTATTCCCTGTTTTTAGCCATTTTATCTAGAGCATTAACTAATAGCATTAGGAATGCAGGCAGCAGGAAAATAACTCAGTAGTCTCTATAGTATAAAAGATCTCATTAAGGAGACAACTCTAGTACTTTGGCTACTGTCTTGGTTAATGCAGTAGGGAATTGAAGTGGCAAAGACAAAGCTAACAGTATGAGCTGCTGCCATAAAAATCATGGTGCTTATCTTTTACATTATTACCAAAAAAGGCTTGTAAAACATGTAGTTACCCTTGTATGGGAAATACACGATAGCCAGAGGATTAATGGAAAATCCTGCAATGAGAATGTCTCTGTTCAAAGGCTGTTTTTTCTCAGTGATTCAGCAGATCAAATTAGACAAGCTCTTCAGTTGCTTCTCTAACTTGGAGGTGTGCAAAGCATTTGACATGGTCATGATATCCTTTTCTCTAAATTGAAGAGACATAGATTTGGTGGATGGATCACTTGGTGGATAAGGAATTGGCTGGACAGTCACACTTCAAGAGTTCTGGTCAATGGCTTCACAGGTGGAAAGCTGTGCCAAGTGGTGTTCCCCAAGGGTTGGTATTGGGACTGGTGCTGTTTAACATCTTTGTTGGTCACATGGACAATGGGATTGAGGATTCTCTGTGCAAGTTTGCTGATGACACTGAGCTGTGCAGGGAAGTGAACACCCTGGAGGGAAAGGATGGCATTCAGGGGGACCTTGACAGGCTTGAGAAGCATATCTGTGCAAACCTCATGAAGTTCAAGGTCAAAAGAAAGGTTCTGCACATGGGTCAGGGCAACCCCCAGGCTGGGGGCTGATGAGGTAAAGAGAAGTCCTGCAGGGATGCACTTTGGGGTGTTGGTGGATGAGAAGCTCAACATGACCCAGAAATGTGCACTTGCAGCCCAGAAAGCCAGCCTCTGCTGCACCCAGAACAGTGTGGCCAGGAGGCTGGAGGAGAGGATTCTGCTCCCCAGCACCACTGGGGTGAAACCCCACTTGGACTGCTACATCCACAGAATCACAGAATCACAGGATGTGTAGGTTGGAAGAGACCTTCAAGATGATCAAGTCCAACCCAGCCCTAATACCTCAACTAGATCATGGAATCAAGTGCCACATCCAATCATTTTTTAGTCCAGGGATGGTGATTCCACCACCTCCCCAGGCAGACTATTCCAGTACTTAATCATTCTTTCTGTGAAAAACTTCTAGTATCCAACCTTTATTTCCCTTGACACGGCCTGAGACTGTGTCCTCTCGTTCTGTCAGTTGCTGCCTGGAGAAAGAGACCAATCCCACCTGACCACAGCCACCTTTCAGGCAGTTGTAGAGAGTGATAAGGTCACCTCTGTGTCTCCTTTGCTTCAGGCTAAACACCCCCAGCTCCCTCAGTTGTTCCTCACAGGGTTTGTGCTCCAAGCCCCTCTCCAGCCTCGTTGCCTCCTCTGAATGTGCTCAAGTGTCTCAAGGTCCTTCCTGAACTGCGGGCCCAGAGCTGGACACAGCACTCAAGGTGTGCCCTCACCAGTGCCAGGTACAGGGGAAGAATGACCTCCCTGCTCCTGCTGGCCACACCATTCCTGACACAGGCCAGGATGCCTTTGGCCCTCTTGGGACACCAGGGCACTCTGCTGGCTCAAGTTCAGCTGGCTGCTGGCCAGTGTCCCCAGGTCCCTCTCCTCTTGGGCACTGTCCAGGCACACCGTCCCCAACCTGGAACGCTGCAGGGGGTTACTGTGGCCAAAGTGCAGGACTTGGCACTTGGGCTGATTAAACTCCATCTTGTTAGACTGCCCATCCATCCAACCATTTCAGATCTCTCTGCAGAGCCATCCTATCTTCCAACAGATCAACACACGCTCCCAGCTTAGTGTCATTTGCAAATTTACTAATGAAAGATTCAATACCCTCATCCATGTCATCAACAAAAGTGTTGAACAGAACTGGCCCCAGCACAGACCCCTGGGGACACCACTGCTGACTGTCCCCAGCTGGCTGCAGCACCATTCACCACCACTCTCTGGGCCTGGCCATGCAGCCAGTTCCTAACCCAGCACAGAGTGCTCCTGTCCAAGCCATGGGCTGCCAGCTTGTCCAGGAGTGTGCTGTGGGGAACACTGTCAAAGGCTTTGCTGAAGTCCAAATAGACAACATCCACAGCCCTTTCTGCATCTACCAGGTGGGTCACCTGGTCATAAAAGGAGATCAGGTTGGTCAAACATGACCTACCACTCCTAAACCCATGCTGGCTGGGCCTGAGACCCTGGCAATCCTGCAGGCACTGCATGGTGACACTCAGTATAAACTGTTCCATTATCTTGCCAGGTACTGAGGTCAGGCTAACTGGTCTACAATTAGATCCTCCTTCTCACCCTTTTTGCGAATGGGTGTCACGTTGGCCAGCCTGCAGTCATCTGGAGCCTCACCAGTGAGCCAGCTCTGTTGGAAAATGATGGACAGTGGCTTTGCAAGCTCATCTGCCAGCTCCCTCATCACCCTGGGATGGATCCCATCTGGGCCCATAGATTTATGAGTATCCAAGCTTCTCAATAGTTCTCTGACTGGCTCCTCTTGGAGGTCTGGAGCCCTCAAAATAAGAAAGAAATGGACCTTGGAAGAAATTCAGAGGAGGCCATGAAGATGGTGGGCTGAAGAAGAAGGCTGGAGTACCTCTCCTATGAACAAAATCTGAGAGAATTGGGATTGTTCAGCATGAAGAGAAGGCTTTAGGGAGACCATACAACATGTTCCAGTATCTAAATGAGGCCTACAGGAAAGCTGAAGTGAGATTCCTCACAAGGGCATGGAGTGACAGGACATGAGGAATGGCTTCAGACTGAAAAAAATCAAGCGTAGATTAGATGTTAGGAAGTAATTTTTTACTGTGAGGGTGGTGAGGCACCAAAACAGAGAAGTCACAGATGCACCATAGCTGGAAGTGTTCAAGTCCAGTTTGGATGAAGCTTTGATGAACCAAATCTAGTGGAAGGTATCCCTGCCCATGGCAGTGGGCTGGCATAGGATGACCTTTAAAAGGTCTCTTACAACACAAACTATTCTATGACTCTATGATAATCAGTTATCTCTTGGAGATCATAGAGTGGAGATCAGGGAGGTCAGAGTGGTGTTCAGTCATCATTCCTTTGAACCTCTTGTAGCACAAACACAAAGCTTGAACACTCATTAACATAGGCACCTGGATGAGGCATATTTTATCTGCAAGAGACAGTTGGTCCTGCTCCTAGTTCCACATAGAAATCTGAGTGTTAAAGAAACATTAAAAAACTCACATAAATGACAATATGCATGGAATTTGGAAACTGGAATCAGAACTTATTCCACTGTCTGTGAAACAGAAAACCTCTGCTTTACAGGAGAAAATATCTGCCACAAATCAAAAGGAGAGCTACAGGTTTGGGAGCTCCCATCTCCTAGTCTTTTAAAAAAAGAATTATTATTTATTCATACACCCATTATATTTGAATCCCTGTATTAAAAGCATCCAAATCAGGTGTTAGAATCTGACAGCAGAGCTGGAACTCCTTTGTCACAGGCGTATGTTGTAGCCAGTACCCGACCATTCACAGCCAAGGTTTTCTCCACCAGACTCAGCCAAGGGCTTTGTTTTCTCCAAGATCTGCCACCATGTGTTATCTGGGACTTTTCAAAGAGCTGTCATGCTGAAGAACTTATTGGGTACTCGAGGTATACCGCTGTTCAGCTAGCATCATTCTGGAGTTTCACTTGCTGCTGCTGGCTCATCTTCTTGTTACAAAATTCACATTCTTGAAAATGTAAAATTTGAATGATTCAAGAAAGAAGATACAGATTTAGAGGAAAAAAAATGGAAGGTAATGCACAGAGAAAATACTCTGAAATTTAATGTGGAGAACAATGAAGAAGAATCTACCACATCAAAAGAGGTGATTTTTACAAGCATTTAGCCCTGCCCAGAACCTTGGAACACAGATGAATTAGCAGAGTGATTATGAAAATCCCACTTTTGGGATTAACAGGAAAAGTTACTAAAAAGGTATGTAACGTTAGCAGAGAGAGCAGAGCAATTAGGTGGAGGGCAAGGTTTTTTTAAGAAACTTGTGACTGCCAGCACTAGTCTCTGCTGTATGACCTGTAACAAAATTTCACACATTGCACAGTTTCCACTAAAATCATTAGTACAACAAATAAATAGATAAAATATGGATTTATTTTAGTAGACTAATAGTGCAGCCTGCTAAACTGTTTTTTCCTGCAGATGCCTTGAAATGAAAGTGAATCTCACAAATATTTGAATTCTTAGCAATTGAATGCAGAGACAACCAAAAAGTACAAATCTGCAGGTGATTTTTTTGCTGTAGTACCTTATTCAGTATATTCCACAAATATGTTATTCAGACAGATATATGCAGGATAATTCATATAGAAGGCAAAGTTGAAAAATGCAACAAAAATAACCATATTCAAATAAGAGAAAGTTGCAGTAAAGAGATGCATTTTACAGTAATTCCTGGAGTTTAATACTTTCTTACTGTTTAGAATAAAGGTGAAAATGTGCTTTGTTCATGAAACATTCAGCAAACAGATTACAACAAAGCAATCCACCTAGCAAAGTTTAAATGAAAAATTATAAGAGACAGAATTGCCTCCAAAGATGGGAAATAGTAGTTTTTCATCCCTACTGCTATTTGGACGGCAAAAAGCAAAGAATGTAGTAAGGGTTTCAGGCAGCACATCCAAGTAACAGAAATTGGGCATAATTACAGCTCTGATTTGAATGATGTTGTGATTAAAACAAGTCAGAAAATTAGATGGTGGAAACAAAATGACATAGGAACACACAGTTTTTCAGTTAATTAAAAATATATTAAATGCGTAGCTCATGTTCAGCATAGCCAATTACATATTCTTTTCTCACTCTTTGGTCTCTGAAAACTGTCAAAATGCTTCAATATTTCTAAAACACTAACATAGAAAATATCACATGTAAATGGTTTCTTAAATATTTTTCATATATACAACTAGTCCTCAACTAGTCTTGTCCCCATTTCACAAACATTCACAAGTCTGTTTCCCCAGCACATTTCCTTTAGCACACAAACTCCTCTCTGCTGCACCTCTCTACACCTGAGGAATCACTTCTTCTACTTCCAGATGTCTGTTTTTTTGCTTCACCAAGCCTTCATCTGCAAGGTTGGCTTTATCATTTACCTTGCAAGGTGTGTACCAAATAGATTCACAGCACATATAATAAGGATGCTTATTTCACTGCTGTCATGGCCACCTCTAGAGCTGTGGTGTCCCACAACCCCAGCCTGGTGCCTGGACCACAGGTACAAACCTATTAACTCCTCCACAAAACCTGCTTCATCTCACCACAGAGAAGGATCAAGCTGTTTATTATAATTTATACATCTTCTGGCTTATAACTCTGGACTCCCACAGCTAAACCATCTTTGTTAATCAGCTGGATCCCAGAGGCACTATCCTCCTAAATAGCATCCTGGGCATTGCTGTGAATCATTTACCAGGAGCAGCCTTCCCAAAGCTATTCCTCATTCCTTCTACTTAACTTTCCTCACAATCTAGAATTAACAAGCCCAAAGCATTCATATGATAAACCCTTTGCTATGCCAATTATAATTATCCAAGATACAGTACCCAGGAGATACTACAAAATAGTCACTGCTCTTTTACAGTGAGAAATGTTTGTCCTGGATACAGCTGGTAGAGACAGGCTTACCAGGTTATCTTTCTGCCAAGGTGGTCCAACATCAAGGGGAACTGTGCCCCTAACACAGACTTCTCTGACTTCTCAATAACCAGTGGGGTCATGAATGAATGCACCTGTTTCCCCAATCCCAGTTGTGAACCCCCATCCCATGTCTCAAGATCAGAGTTCTCCCAGGGCTCCCACAGGCAGATAAAGGGGGGCAGAACATGGTGAGGTCCTGTGCTCCCATCTCCAGTAACAAAGCAAGTGCCATGGACAAGATTATGCATAGCTACCTTTGGCAAGGCAGGTTAGCAGCCACGATATTCTCCTGTAGAATGGGGTCTGGGAGAAACTTGCTAACTAGTGATCTCTCTTCCTCTTTCAAAAGCTCATATTAAAAGCAGTCAGTTTTCGCACTCACACTTTTCTAGCTGGAAAACTTCACTATAGGGAGTCCTTCTCTCACTTTCAGCTTAAGTTTATTTAGTCAGTGTTAAACTGTTACTCTTTTAAGAATGCTGGCCCTTAGCCTGAACTGTTTTCCCTCGCTGGTATTTATTCCCATGATATTTACAGAAAGTAGGTAATCACAGAACATCTAAGTATTCATTGTGCCAGGATAAACAGGACAAGCTTTCTCAATGTCTTCAGCAATTCACTCCCTGTTTATCCTAGTTAGTAGTCACTCTCTGCAGCTGTGCCAGTTTTATCTACTCAGAACATGGATGACCAAAACTGCATTGAACATCCAAAAAGATATCCTACCATACCTCAGGTGGTAATATCAGCATCTTTCTGAGCACACTGTAAATGTCTAGGTGCACAACACCAGGATACCAACCTTTCTTCAACACGGTTTCCACTGAGGGCTAAGATTTAGCCAATCATGGGTGACACTGCAGCAGATGTCTTGCCTGGCAACCTCAGCTGATGACATCCTGCCTTATGAGAGCATGCTCCCATCGTTATGACCTTACATTTTACGCCACTAAATTTCATCTCACTTCTGCAGGGATCCAGGTCTTGCTATATGTTACCCCTCAGTTTTCCTTATTTACAATGACAGAATCTTACTTTCTGTTATCAGCAAATTCCCTTATTCTTTACAGCAGAATTCAAGGTCCTTAGTGGCAGAACGAAAGATGATCAGGATCTTTCAGGAAACTTACTATTTCTACTGCCTGGTAAGTCTAAGAAGTCCAACTTAATTTTTGATTTCCAAACCCTTTTTCAGTTGATAATACACTACTTAACAATTTACCAACTTCATTATGCATTATTTGCCAGCTGCATCAGGCCATACCAGGTGTGACAAACAGATCGAGGGAGGTAATTCTGCTCCTCTGCCTTCATGAGATCCCACCTGAAGCACTGTGTCCAGCTCTCAGATCCTCAGCGCAGGAAAGACATGTACCTGTTGGAGTAGACCCAGAGAGGCCACAAAGATGACCAGAGAGCTAAAGGACCTTGATGAACGCAGTATGAGAGAACTGGGGCTATTCTGCCTAGAGAGGAAAAGGCTTTGGGGAGGCACTGGAGGAAATAACATCTGCTTCTTTCGTTCTGTTGTATAGTTCTGTTGACCTCTGAGCCACCCTTTTAAAAATTCATTACTGGAACATTTTGTAATCAAACAATAATACTCGTCTTTTCTTTTAACTCAGCCTTATAGACAACAGTCTTGAAAAGCCAAAATGATACCATCAATGGCAGCATAACGTGACGGACAGCAATATTTGGATCAGCCAAAAAGCTGAGTCAGACTCTTCCATGTTGCATAGTCCTAAATACTCTGGAGTACATCTGCCAATATCCTGTCTGTCTTGAGTTCAAATAATTTTAGATTTTGGAGAAGCGTTGTGTTCCTCCCCTGCTCTTCTCAGGCTAGCTAGCAGCTGCAGGGGGCTGGGGGCAACATACCCCTGGGTCCAGGGAGGAAGGGGGCAACATACCCCTGGGTCCAGGGAGGAAGGGCAGGTACAGGAGCCTTACTGGAGCCTTTGGGGAGAG
>VZUA01067468.1:64946-77312 GCA_013401035.1 Horornis vulcanius
AGAGAAAGAGAGAGAGAAAGAGAGAGAGAAAGAGAGAGAGAAAGAGAAAGCCAAAGCCTGGTGCTACCCCCTTAGGAGACTTCCCATGAGGGGGCCGATCCAAGGCTTGGGCCAATGGGATACTGATAGGGGAGGGGAACACATCCTATGAAGCAGTGGGAACAGAAGGTAGAAGGGGGTTGGGTAAACCAATAAGGCATCGAGGATGAGGTGATGGACAGGGGTTAAAATGACTGGCAACTTAGGGGGGTTACAACTTAGCAATGAACAGAATGACCAGAACAATCACTTAAGAAAAGTGAATCACCACAGAGAAGGTAGTTTGATCATTTAACTTCTAGCCAAAATAAAGCAACTGAACCTTCTTAGAGAACAAATAAGGACAGATTCTAAATTATTTCTCATGCAAAAAGTAAAGGACCTTGAAATGTGCCACAGTATTACTTAGAGAATAGAGTCTCCCTGAAGAACTTCATCCTTCTATAGTGTTTATTATTGTGCACACCATGTTAATTAATACTGTTTATAATGTTGCTTTGATTGGATGGTGGTGTTCACCTTATAGACAGCAGCTAAAAATGCAGGTTCTAATAGTCCTGAGCAAAGTCAAAATGGATACTGAGAATGAAAGAAAAAGACTGTCACTTGATCAACTCTGATACCAAGGGGCAGGTGAAGGCTGGATTCTTCAGTACTAGACATCCACTGTGGTACTAAAAAAAAATGTGAAACCAAGATCCTGAAACCAAGAGCTGCTGTTCCATTAAACTCCAGCATTTCAAAATGTGATTTTGTTTCATATTAGAAAGCAAAACCAAAATGTTGGCCTTTCCTCAAAATAAAGCCCAAGACCTATTTCTGAATAAAAACTTGAAAAGCTGAATATAGAAATATAGAAACAGCATTAAATATTGTAATTAGGAGTGTAACATAAATCTAAAGACAAGACAGAATTAATAGGAGTGAAAATTGAAATGTTTTGACATAAAGAATTTTGCTAAAATAGATTTTCCCTGGGGTAAGACATTGAAAGGAATATTTCTGGAATAAATGGATTTGTAATCTCTGGGCTGAAAAAAATTACAGAAACATGCCCCTGATGTCACATCTAAAAAACTAACAACTGTAGACCAAACTCTTAACAAAGGAAATAAAATATTAAACACTATACCACTGATGTGATCTCAAAGTAGTTTTAAAAACAAAAATTTACTTGTTGACTTTGAGCACTCTTACTGGTTCTGATCAGCACTAATAATAGGCAGATATCATGAGAAGTCTCACGTTTCCAGTAATACTGATAACTTTTGAATTTGATCTTATATTTTATTTAATGAGAACTCCACAGCAATGAACTGTGGTTGCCAACCATCAGGGAAATGGTAGACTAAAAAATACATTATGTATCTTGTAAAAATTTACCAGGGGAAAACAGAGGATGCACCAGCAATAAAATAAAATCCCCATAGAGTGAATATAAAAGAGGTACTTGGTTGAGAAACACTTCAGCAAAAAGATCATGGAATAACTCAACTGTTTGGGTTGAAATGGATCTTTAAAAGTCATCAGAGGGACACAATTTGTCACTGATGTCCATCAGAAGGACTCTGAGCTGTTAACCACTGCACTCTGGATATCTATCCAAGCCATTCCTCATTCACCAAAGTCTACTCATCAAATCCATCTCTCTCTGATTTAGAGAGAAGGATGTTGTGGGGGACCATGTCAAAAGCTTTACACAAGCCCAGATGACATTCTCTGTCCATTGATGTGGTCACTCCATCATAGAAGCCTATAGGTTTGCCAGGCAATACTTGCCCTCAGTAAAGCTGTGATGACTGTCTTGACTCTCTATCCTCCCTGTGTAACTTTCCTGAAGAACTCTTTCATCATCTTCCCTGGCACAGACGGGAGGCTGACAGGTCAGAGTTCCCAGGGTACTCCCCTCTACCCTTCTCAAAAATGGGTACAAAATTTCCCTTTTTCCAGTCACCTGGGACTTCACCTGACAGCCATGAATTTTCCAACACCATGGACAGCAGCTTGGCAATTCCAACAGCCAATTCCCTCAGGACATTAGGATGCGTCCAATCAGGTCTTACATACTACATACGTACATACATACATACATACATACATACTACCAGTTTCTAAAAAGAACTCTTATAGTGGTTCTCTTCCCCTGCTTTCATGTCAATTCTCTTGAGATATCTGGGAAGAAAGGCTGCCAAGAGAAGTCATTCCCTTCTCCATCATCATGGCATTGAGCCATGCTGCTTCATCAGCACAAGGAAAAGCAGACCTGCCACCTCAGCCATACATGGTGCTTGAGAGTGTCTGCACGCCTCTTGCAGAATACAGACCAAGCTGCACATTCATCACAGCTGCTGCAGTCCTCTTCCTCCAATAAACCTCTCACACC
Source organism: Horornis vulcanius (assembly GCA_013401035.1). Lineage (NCBI taxonomy): Eukaryota > Metazoa > Chordata > Aves > Passeriformes > Scotocercidae > Horornis > Horornis vulcanius. The sequence goes on from VZUA01067468.1 coordinate 67,369, forward strand.
AGAGGCTGATGGTGGTCAGACTCAGCTGTCTTGCATCACAGACCAGGCAGACAGACCTTGCACACCTCTGTCTCAGCACAGACTGGGGTAGATCTGCTAGGCAGCACAATCTCTATCAGTGTGACCCAGTGCACTGGCATAATATGCATCAACAGAGATGTTATTTAAGAGATAACATGAGTTCACAAAGAGTGGCCTGGAGAAAAACACACACCACTTTGACAAGCAGACATGAGTCTGTATCTCCAGAGATTCACCCTCTCTTCTCAGAAGAGCTGGGCAGCTAGTACAGTCAGTGCTGGCTGTTAGCAGGATAGGAATCCAGAAAGTTACTGAGGGGGAATTACAGTAACTGATCCTGGATGTCAGTCCATCCAATGCATTATTTCATAGTATCATAGAATATCTTGACTCAAAAGGAACCCACAAGGATCATCGAAATCCAACTCTGCACAAGACAACACCAAGAGTCACACCATGTGCCTGAGAGCATTGTCCAAACTCTTCTTGGACTCCGTCACATTTGGTGCTGTGATCACTTCCCTGGGGGTTGTTCCAGTGTCTGACCACCCTCCAGGTGATGAACCTTGTCCTGATACCAACCTAAACTGCCCCTGGCACAGCTTCATGCCATTCCCATGGTCCTGACAGTGGTGAACAGAGAGAAGAGATCAGTGCCTTCCTCTCCATGTCCCCTGGTGACTAAGCTCCAGTCTGCTATGAGGTCTCCTCTGAGACTCCTCCAGGCTGAACAAGCCAAGTGAACTCAGCCACTCTACATACAGTATCTCTTCTAAACTCTTCAGCATCTCTGTAGCTCTCTTTTGGATATCATACTTCCAGTGACTAAAGGACAAAGCAATGTCCTTCCAGAGCTGAAAAATATTTTTCACACAATCCACCTGTAATTCTTATGAGAAATAGCTTAGAAGAAAAAAAAACAAACAAACAAATCAGGTGTTCATCATATTGATTAATATCTCCACAAATGTTCCTCAGACTGCAGAGTTCAAATGAGAGTGCTTTCCACCAAGGGAAAACCATTCAGCTGGATTTATGACTCTCCTGTTCTAGCATAACAGACACCAACAGCAGTGAAACACTGTCTGATGGAGGGAGGAAGCCAGCAGCAAATGCCACTAGGCAAGACAGATCATTATCAGCCAAATGTTCTGAGCTGCAATTAGCAACAAGCTCAGAAGAACTCTCTGTGCTTGGTGTGAAAACAGGGCAAGAGCATGGCTCTCGTTTGCAGTGCCACAGCAGTGACCTTGCTCACCTCTCTCTGCTGAGTCCTATCCTTTACCTTTAGCAGAAGGACATTTAACAGATGGACCAAATTGGGCACAGACACTCCCCATGCCATGTGCTCCTACTCTTCATGGAAACAGCACCAGCCTTGACAACACACAAGTACCTTTATGACATTCCAGCAATGAGCTTCAGGACCACCCGCCTGGCGCCTGAAAACAGCTTGAAACAGCATCCCTGGGTACAAAACATCCTTTCCTAAATCTTTACCATCTTTAAAGGCTGGTAACACTCTGGCTTTAGATTTATATTTTCACCCTAATTCCCCAAACCCTAACCAGCACCTCACATGCAGCTTAAGAAGAAATGAAGCTTGCTGGGCTGACTGCTTGCAATAGCTTAGAGGAAAAAAGCATGTCTAAGTAAAAAGAGCACGTGAGAGGAGAGACGTAAAGAAAGCTGGCTAAGGAAAGGATGCAACCACAGTGTTCCTTTAGCAGAGGTAGATCCTCCTCCTGACATGGGGTAGTTGACACAAAACCCACACAGCTGGACAGGCCAGTTGAAGGGTATGAAAAGTTGTGAGGAGCAAAGTCCTCACTATTTCAGCATTTTCCTCAGCCAAAAGCAGGCAAGAGGGAGGTAGCCCTGTAGTTGTTTTTCTCTGTAAGGCATGCAAATCCAAGACAAATCATAATGAACTTAGCTCTGAGAAAAAAACCCGCTCACGAGGAGGCAAGTTTCTTTTCAATATCCACTCAAACCTTGGGAAACAGCATGGAACACACTGGAAAAAAATTACCCATTCCTCATTATTCAAACAACACAGTGCACTGCCATACCAGCAGGAATTATTTGGGATTTTAGCCTTGCCTTAGAACTGTAATTTGGACAGGTCTCACTGGAAAAGCAAAGAAGCCAGTATCAGACTGATGTCAGAACATAAAGAAGTTGGGTTGGAGTGTTCTGCTGGAGAGCAGGAAGGCTCTGCAGAGGGATCTGGACAGCCTGGATTGACTGGCTGAGGCCAGTGGTGTGAGGTTCAACAAGGCAAAGTCCTGTACTTTGGTCACAACAGCCCCAGGCAGCTCCACAGGCTGGGACAGAGGGGCTGGAAAGGAGCTGGGGGTGCTGTGACAGCAGCTGGACATGAGCCAGGCTGTGCCCAGGTGGCCAAGAAGGCCAATGGCATCCTGGCCTGGAGCAGCAATGGTGTGGGCAGCAGGAGCAGGGCAGGGATTGTCTCCCTGCGCTGGGCACTGGTGAGGCTGCTCGAATCCCATGCACAGCTTTGGGCTCCTCATTCCAAAAAAAAACAAACCTGGAGGTGATGGAGTCAGTCCAGAGAAGGGCATCAGAGCTGAGAAAGGGTCTAGAGAGTAAGTCAAATGAGGAGTAGCTGAGGGTGTGGGGTTATTTTGCCTGCAGAAAAAGAGGCTCAGCAGTCAACTTTGTGGTCTCTACAGGGCTGTAAAAGTTGTAACATGGTGGGGTTGACCTGGTCTACCAGGCAACTAATGACAGGATATGAGGAAATGGTCCCAAGGTGCACCAGAGGAGGTTCAGATTGGACATCATGGAGAATTGCTTCACTAAAAAGGGTGGTGAGGGATTGGAAGCTGGCTGCCCGAGCAGATGCTGGAATCACCATCCCTGGAAGTGTCCAGGAAAGTACTGGACATGGCACTTTGTGGTACAGTTTACTTGGCATGACGGTATTTGGTCAAAGGTTGGACTCAGTGATCTTGGAGATCTCTTCCAAGCTTATTGAGTCTTTCATTCTAAATCCAAGTAAGAAGGGGAATAAAGATCCATGAGAATAGAGAAGGGAATAGAGAAAGAAGGAAAGAGAGATCCCTCTTTGCCAACCCGCAGCAAAATTAATGTATCCATTACCCAAGATCTGATTTCATACTTGATTTACTATACCACAGTGCCTGCTCACAGAACTGAGAGTGCAGGGCGTGCAGGTTTCAACACCCCACCATGGAACAAATCATGGTAAGGTTCATTCTTCATGCTATAGCTCTGAAAACAAGAATGTTCAATAGGAAAGTGCCTGCATCTCACCATGGCTCCTATTTCATTCTAACTACTTAGTCTCCTTCATATCTTAATACTCTTTTATGATATAATACATTCTGGATGACAGTTGCTTAGCTACAAAAACCCTCAGATCAACAGCTACAGTACTAAAATATTGCCAAAGGTCAAATCCCACCGTATGATCATTCAGCATCTTATAGATATGTCTTCTATTATTTTTCTTAGTGTCTGAAATAAATACTGAAAGACATTTTAATATAAAAGGCTGTGCTCTCTAGGGCAACTGTACAGCCCAGGACAATACATGCAATTATATCATTATAATTACAGACAAATTCTTATTATAATCTTTGACTACATCAGTTTATATATTAGATCTAGCCCTCCCTTCCCCCTCAAAAAAAAAAAAAAAAAAAAGAAAAAAAAAAATCTGTCCTGGAGAAAAATGTAATTATTAAACATTTGCCCAAAAGTAAAGTTGTACTTTTTTTTTTTATCTTTTTTTAAAAGATCAATAAAAGAAGGCTAGATATTTCCAGGATGTGTATTCATGAAACCAGCATCTTTCACAGTGACAGTGACTCCTTAAGAAAAAATTGCATTGCACCCCACAGACATTATCAAATACTCAGAAAAACTATATCACCTTTGCTTTAACAGAAGAAAAGCATGGGCATTTTTATAGTTTATGCAAATTCTGCATCATACAGAAGGTGGTACATCAAGACCCTTGGCCTGGCTGCTTTCACTATTTCCAGCACCCTGTTGCAGTGATCTCTTTTGTACATTTGTAGCAGCAGTGTGCCAGAATCCCTACTGCTTCCTCTGCATGCTTTTTCCAACATATCTCTGGCTGTAGCCTGCATGGCCAACTGCTCATTCAGCCCACAAAGGCTACTTGTTTGTAAGCACAGAGAAGCATTTAACTAAATTAATTGCAGGCTTGGTGTATCTTCTGAAAACGGATTTAAGAGGTTTCTGTTGCTAAGGCTCCTTTAATACCCCTTCCTGTCTTAAATCTTTCCTACCAGCCAAGTGGAGATACCCACTGCAGAAGCTGGGGATATGCAGGTAACTTCTCCAGGGACAGTGTGGATGTATTCTCTCCAGATTACATTTGAAAGCCCTCCAAGGTTTTAGAGGCTGCTGAGAATTGCTCAAACCCAGCAGAAATGATACAGCATGTTCAACGTGGTTTAAAGAGCTGACAGTATTTTGTTTTGACGTTTCTATTCACATCCTACCCCTCTAGAACCGTGGAGAAGCTACAAAAGATTAAAAATTCAAACTTCCAAACATATAATGAGAATATTAGTTCATGCAGAATTGTCCAGTTCTCTGCTTAAACTTTGACGAGGATGTGCTTATGGATCTACTTATATAGTCCTGACAGCAATGGTTTGCAGCATGCAAGAGCTAACTCAACACAGAGACATGGACGTTGCCATATCTACTGAGTTTGTATTTGCACACATTTGTGTGAAACATCCTTGCTTTACAGAAAATTATTACCAACTTGAACACCACCTTGTGAATATATCTGGAAAAGCTTGTTTGTTTAAATATCTGCTCATTTTTTACCTTGAGGATTAATGAAATGAAGAGCAGAAGGATTAGCCCATCAAGGAACCATTTCCTTCACAGTAAGGTAAAAGCAGCTACACAGACCCAGGCCCAACATTAGCAAATGCATTTTCCCTGGGGTCAGCACTTGTTAGCATCTATTAGCTTTTGAGTTTCCTTAGTGATCTGAGTAATGCAGAAAGATCAAAGGAAACCCAAGCGACTTAATGAGACATTTGCAATTTCACTACAGCAGCTGTAAAGACTGAAGTGTGAAATCTTTGAGACAAGCAGATGATAGAGACAGCTTACAGCAGTGGAGCTGAGAGAATGAACATTTCTCTATTTGTGATGAAAAACACTTGCTGCTGTCTGTATGAGCAGGGTTACACTGTGCTCAGAGTGCAATGACAGGAAAATATAAGGTATATTTACAAGTAGTCACACAGCACACACAGTAACTGTAAGCAGGTGTTTTGATGCTCAACAGAATAAAACTCACAAGCACACCAAACAGAGGGAAAAACTGTGAGACACCCATACCTGCCACAAGAAAACATCAAGACAGCTACCCCAAACAAACACCCAAAAGCCAAGGCACTGGTCATGGATGTCACCCTGGTGATCACCACGCCAATCTTCCTCCGCCAAATCCCACAGGCTACTAGTGGCTATGTAGATAAATATTTTAGCAAAGTTACTAAAATCTCCGCTGCTGTATTTTGTGACACTTTAATACTGTTCCAAGTTCATGACCAAAGACTTCAGACACAACCATGCAGCCCTTCCTATGGGAATGCTGTACTAAAATTCTCATGCAGACAGATGGTCTGATGATGAAATGCCCCTACACGTACACAGCCTATTGGGGGTTTCATTGTGCAGGCCTGTTGACATGGTAGATAGATTCTTCCAATGAAATCTCCCTGTGCTGCTCTGTGTGCAAACACAGAGATTGCCTCTTGCGCAGAAAGAATGGAAAAATAATTAAGGATAGTTTGAGGACAAACAGAAATGCTGAGGATTTGTCTGGATTGCACAGAGTTCTTTTGATTAGCTTACTAATATACCAGAATGCCATTTTGTGCCTTCTGTGGTCAGGAAATAATAAAACAAAACAAAACAAAACAAAAACGAACAAACAACAACAACAAAAAAGTAAAATATAGCTGTTTCCCAAGGCAAACACGGTGAGGTCAGGTGTGCTTGTACCACACACATTAGTGTGGGACTGAGTCTCCCCTCAACTCTCAGCAGCTAAAGAGCTGGCACATCAGCTTCTCGAGTCCTAAAATGAGAACCAGCTCACTGGAGCCTGCTGCTGTCCTGCAGCCTATAATGGAGACAGACATCAAGGTTACAATCAGAAAGGATGCAGAAAATTAGGAAAATACAGTTGCCATTTCTGTTATTTTTCTTTTTCATATAAAATAGTTTAAGAATGGCATCAATCAGCATGAAGAGTGGATTAAAATATGATCAATTCCCACTCTTCCTGCCACATAGAAACTCAAAAATTCAGCTGACGGAGGTGTGGCACCATCAGTAACTGACTCAAAAAATCCCACTTCTTGCAACTTCAGAGATCATTTTTCATACAATATCCACCTATTCTCTAGCTACTCTGACTCTGCTTAGTTCATGACTGTACCCAGAGATGGATTTTCTTCTGACAATTTCTGTGGCCTACTTACTACTTCTTCTGTTAATAGTGTGGATTGGATGCTTTGCCTCCATTTCAAAAGGTTCATTCTCATGTGCAGGATACTTTTTTTTAAATTTGGTTTGGTTGCTAAGGAGGAAGCTTTAGCATGGTAGGCAAGGATTTAGTCATATGAGAGCCACAGGGAACATTATCCTTAGAGATTAATTTGGAAATCAAGTGACAATTGGTGGGGTATGTGTTTACTTTCTATTTTTTGAAAGCTTTACAAGTACCACAGGATTTTTGCATCCACTGAAGGATATCTATTCTTCTGCTGTATTAATAAACGGCGGAGACAACAAAGCGAGTATCATGCTTGTCTCAAGTGTCATAGAAAAAATTAGTAATTTCACTGCAAATCAGAAAGGGAACTAGATTATTAGGAACAGCTCTACACTAATCAAAAGGGTGTCTCACAACCACCTTTCAGATATACTGAAGGCATCTGCTTCACTGTGAAGTTAATTCAATGAGCACAGCAAATGTAATTCATTTGGCATATACTGTTTGCTAATCAAAGAGAATTTCTTGGCATCTAAACTGTGTGTGTGACAGAATGTTAAGCCTGGAAACACATTGATAGTCCTCAAAGGTTTTCAGCAAATCCAAGAAACATAACATGCACACATGCAAGAGATTCTCCTCATTCAAGTAGTGAAGGTGAAATCTGTGTTACCAAGTTTTGTTACACTGAATTGTGGTCCTAGGAAGATCTTGTGAGAAAAGGCTTTGGCCTCTTCTATTTGTGCAGGACTACATAGCTTTTATTTTCTCCTTCTAATTACCATACCACAGACCACTACCTGTGATAACAGCAAAGCCTGTGAGCAAATATTATCAGTAGAAAACTCCTGGTATACACAGAGTTGAGTCTTAGGAGCATGAAAATATTTTGGGGTTTGGTTTTTTGGTGGTTTGTTTTTGGGTTTTGTTTTTGTTTTTGCTTATGTTTATGTTTTTTAATTGAGGTTATTTTGGGCCTCACAGTTTGCATATCTCCACTCTAGGGAACACGTTAAGGAATAACATCCCTTCTCCTTCGGATATATATTGACCTGGAAGGCTGCTCTACTGCAGTGTGCATGTGGACCTCTACCACCACAGGTAATTATGATGAAAAGCCATTAAACCAACCATCTTGGCTACAGAGGACTATTTCACTGTGCTTTTCCAAACATAAGCCTCAAAATAGCAGAATGGAGCAATATGAGATTGCTGCATGGAGTTTGCTCACAGGTTCCCTAGTCCAGTGGATGCTGCGACTGAGGGAAACCATGCTCTTCCTCTAAGGTAGCCACTGCTCCTCAAATCATAAACAATTTCATGACTAACAAATTACTTCAGAGATCAAAACTTGGTATGTTATATTGCATCTGTGAGGATCTAAGCTTTACCCTATTTTCAAAACTAAGTCAATATATAAAAGGCCATTCACAGGTGGAGAAACAAACCAAAGGAAATTGCTACAGGTTTTATTTGAAAATGCCAAAGGAACATTTCTTAAATGTAATACTTAGTTTAGGAAAAAAAACCCAAAAAAACAAAAACAAACCAAACTAAACAACAAACCCTTACACCACAATTTTTTTAAAAATTCAACCTTATTCATTTGTATTCAGATCTTTTAAAGTTCAATGGGAGTGAAGAACCTCATCCATGTATGGTTACAAAACTGCTTCCAAAAGCAAGATAATTGCATTCTTAATGTAAGGTTCTTCACCATAATTTCTTAATAAGGAGAAAATAGTACAAGTCTATGCAGTACCAGGCAACAAAAGCACATATATTATCTACCTGGACAAAAAGATGGGATTTGATCTGGGTATTTATTCTGAAAAGGACAAAATAATATCAAGTGATGGTTCAAACTTGTGGAAAACACAGCACAGCTGGAATGTNAATGAGATGCCACACTTGGAAGACTAAATATTAGCCTTGGAGATTATTTTGAAGGTCTATTTTTTTCATAAAGGCTAAAAGAATTATGCAAAAAAGGAAGCACCTTTTCATGTGGTAGACATGACTACACACATGGGGATCATGTGAAAAAGCTCATTTGAGATCTGGCAAAATAACATTTCCAGGTTTTTCAGACCAATTATTTATTGACTTCTGTAGGTAGTTGCGATTTCATGATTTGCTGTTGGGAAAGGTGCACTAAGAGTTCAATGGCTCTGGACATTCAAAGCTCAGTCAAACATATTCAGCATCTATTTCAAGTCTTTGTTTCACAAACAGCTTCTAAAAAGCACATTATAAGCCAAAGATGAAGAAAATGGGGTTTGATGGCTATTTTATTGATACAACAAGCTTTAAGAACAACCTGTTAGTTCCCTGATTATGCTACCTCAAGTCCTAAAGAACACTCAGGAAGATGTTTACTGGAGGGAAAAAAAAAATCTCTTAACAAGGTGTTTATTGGTAAAATCCATCAACAAAGCAGTGTTTCAGTGTAGAGAAGTGCTCTTCAGACTCAGGAGAGAGGGAGACTCCCCAGTCCAATGGAGCCCATAAAACACAGATGAAGGACATAACACCAGCTGCAAGTGCAGTCACACAAGCACTTCTAAATCACATTCCACTGCTCATAAAACCTTCCACGTCAGTGTTTTACCACCTCAGGTAAAGTTTTAACCTATTTTTTCAAGTTTACAGCTGCTTTGGAAAGCTGCCATCAAAACAGTACAACCTTTCACAAATATGAGGCATGTTTTCTTTGCAGACACTGCATCTTTCATCACCTAGAAGGGGATATGCTCCCAACAGACCTTCCTGTCACACGCACATAAATGCAGGGAGCAAAACTTTAGCAGGCCACTGACCCCCATTGTAAAATTTTTTCACACTCTACAACCCTTCTTTATTTTCAAGGAGAAAAAGAAAATAGCTCTTGTGTCTTGGCATTAAATTTCAGTTTTCCTTCCAAGTTGTCAAGAACATAATCACATATATATGCCTTTAAGCTCAAAATTGGCTGTGATTTATCAAAGTCAGAATGGTATAAATAATCACATCTTGCACAGGTGGCATTTTTTGTAATGTAACAACTAATGACCTGTCAAAAAAGTATTCCATGTACAGAACCTATACAATGGTCTGCCATATCTTTTCTGTATGATAAATGAATAAAGACTTTAAGGAGTCAAATTCTCTCTAATGGTGTCCTTCTGTCTTTGGTATAGAGACCGAGAAACCATGCATCTTTGAGGTATGTAAAGGTCAATTCTGCAGCATCAGGCTTTGCTGATGAGACAGGACAAATTTTTTTTTATCCAATATCTGAAACCTGATACACAAATAAAAACTTAAAACATCCAGATCATCCAGATAGATTTGTCTAGACCATACTGTCCTAGGTTAAAATGTAAGTGCCCAAAGT
>VZUA01067468.1:77576-106391 GCA_013401035.1 Horornis vulcanius
TCTTATTAAATTGTACTTGTGACTTGGAATTTCTCATTGGTTTTGCTTTCAAACCAGCACACATACAGATAAGATTTTCCAGTAAGGAAATCCTAGATATGATATTCAGTGCTTATGGTAAGAAACCACATTTGGAAAACAAAACAAATTAGCAAAACCTGCATTCAGAAAAAAAGAGAAGGTTAAGCCAATTCTCTAATATTTCATAATGCTTCAGTGGCAGATTTTCTTTCAAGATGCAAAAGCTTGTCCTTCAATGTGTTTCTCTTTAAATATTTTAGGATTATGCCAGGTTCTGACTAGCCCACAGTAGCATGGAAGAAATGCATCTGCTAGAGTGTCTTGAAAAGGAATTGGAAAAACTGTCAACACACATTCAGCACAGTCAGCACACCTTACCTGCCACAAACTCACCTTTCTGTGATCGTTTCTCTGAGACCACTTGCAACCCCTTTCACCACTGTACTAGCCTTTGGCGTCAGCACTACTTGTGATATGAAAAAAGAGCCTTTCTTTCTTCTTTCAGTGATTGAGGCCTGCAGGAACTGAATCAGCTTTTCTGTATCTGTTGTGTTTGCCCAGGGAGCTGGCATCATCTGGCCTGGCCACAGAAAGGCTACCTCGACAGCCACTGGACTGTGGTAGAACACCAGCACTTGGTGTTCCTTTTCCCACAGGTACTGGAGGCTGACTTCATGGGCAAATATAGCAGGACACATTTTGTTTCCGTATGTGTCTTTGAGCATCTGGACAAGCTTTTCATGATGGCATTTCTGCATCCCATAGAAATGATTGAAGTCCAAGAAGACCACTTCTTTTGGGTGCTCAGTGAGAAAGGCGTTGATCTCCTCCAGACCTTCCTTGACTTTGGCACTGAACAAGCCATGAGCGAAGTAGAGTTCATTGTCTGGGTCTCTGGGCTTGGTGGAAATTCTGAGATCAAAATACCGTATACCTGCCCCCAGCTGGCTGGTGAAGTTCATGGTCTGTGTAGCCAACCACTTCCTCATCAGCTTTTTAGCCACAGTCCCAAAAACTGACACAAAATTCTGGACTGTCTCTGGCTGTTCAGGCCCAACTGGAGAGGCTTCATCAATGTAGAAGCTAAAAGAGTCATGAGAACCTAAACACACAAGAGAGAAAAATTATCAGTATCATTTACTCATGTATTAAAAGCTTTTAGTAGGTTTTCTCAATGAAAATAATTTTCTGACCAGTACCAACACCCACCAACCACCTCCTGTGCCCTTTCCCTCAACAACAGTACATTTGTCTGGCAGCATTTGCCCCAACAACACCTTCTAGGAAGCTGAAAGAAAGTCTGTTTCACTGCTTGTCTGGATGCTCAGTCATTCTTCCAGCTCTTACTTATGCCTTTAGGCTTAATGAACCCAGGGGTCTCTGAACATCAAAGCAGTTCTGGTAGCAAAGCTAGTCACACAATAAATCACTTGAGCCAAGGAGGAGAGTTTGGCCCTGCATGCTGAATCCTGCACTGTCTACTTTGTAGAACCAAAGGAAAAAACCAAAACAAACCAACATTCTTCCACATACATCTTTATAGCCAGAAAAAATAGGAGTTGGAAAAATGTCAAGGAACATAACCTTTCTGATCTTTATTTCAAGTCTCATCTGGTCAACCACAAGTTTACTGAATACTGCTGTTTTCCTTCTTAAATTTACTTCTAAAATTTTTTATTTTCCTTTGTCAAATAAGTACAACAGATAGAGCCAAGAATAGCATTGCATTCCACTGATAAAATTCAGAGTCTGCTGAGTCTTCACAGGAATGGGACATAAAACTTAACGTGCCTATGTAAAGGAGTTACCATTTTCTACAACATAAAATTGAATACAAATATGTATGGCACTTTGCTATTCAAAATTCACTGTCTCAAGGTATGCCCATTTGTAAAACCTCACAATCTCAAAACAAAAGCTGTAATTAACAATGCTTGGCATTCAGAAGTCAACATGAAAACGTTTTTATGGAGAGATAAGCTGACCCTAGGAGATGCTTATCACCTTTGTCAACCATTACCTTGCTGAACAGCTGGTGTTTGCACCTGGCAGTTTACACAGAAACACTGTCCAGCTGCTGGCAGAGCCACACTCCTGCTATTCCAGCCATAGATGCTTCTGGTCAGACTCGCAGCAGGAAGCAGGTCTGCTGCTCAGCCTGAGACACACTGCTTGCAAAATTCCTTCAAGGTCAGCAGGACTTGTGTCCTGAAAATGGATTGCAGTACTAGGTGTTCAGAGATCCAAATCCCACATCAAAATGAGTTCAGAGAACTAGTCTTGCCTGTCACCAATGCTTCTGCAGGTGCTTTTCAAAATTACTTTCCAAAGCACGCATGCTGTAGCAAGTATCACAGTAATGAAATTCTGCTAGTCAGTCATTTCTGAGAGCCATGCTACTTTTCCTGAACTGGAATAAACCCTATAAACTGAAGCAGCAGCTATAACATTTTCGTCTTTAGCAATAAATGGAGTAATGACAAATCATCTTAGACTCTGGCTTGGATTTGGCTTTGTTTAATCTGAGAAATGTCTTTAAATTTTGTACACATCTGGTTCTTGTGGTTCACTTTGAACCGAATTTTGCTTTAAATATTAGATAACTTTTTCATTTTGATGAAGCTTTCTACTGCTAAGTGTTGAAGTGATAATATATTTCTTGCAGAACCTGATTAGATCACACAGTATCTGGTTACACATTGATATCCTTGGGGACTAGATCTGCATACAGAATTCTAATGATAAAACAAATTATTAGAATAGTGACCTGTGTATCAACAGTATTACAGGGAAAATCAATGAGATGCTCAGTGTAACTTGTACTAATCTAGAAATCAAAGTAAATTCGGTCTTGTCTAAAACAAGGCATAGTTACTGATATTAGGAAGGGATGGACTTTGCATCACCCTTTGTCCATTAAAGCCCATTTTATTTTTGTGGGCATTTATGCCAGATTAAGTACCTGTGTAAACATGATCAACTGATTAGAGCAGTAGGCTCAAAATGGCACTAAGACTAATTAAACAATTTGTCTTTTATCTTCTGATCTGCAGACATTGGCAACCTGAAGTTGCAGAAAAGGTAGTAGCTGAACTTGACCCCAGCATTGCCAGTAGGCACATACTGGTTCAAACAACTTCTTAAAACTATTTTAGTCAAGAAAGGCAGGACAATTCTCATAGCAGAAAACTAAGGTGAGCAACCTGTCAAAGGTAGCTTTTAGCAACTGATAATGAAAAACACAGAGGGGTGTGTGTGTGTGAAAACACCACAGTTGGAAACACCTGAACACTGCAAGTAGGATAGGCCAGAAAAATATTTTTTCCACATTAAAGTCTTTGTGCACATATTTGAGCCTAAAAATAGGTATTCCTGTGTGGATGATAATGAGAAAACTGCATAGTGTTTTGAGAATTTCCATTTTTTGTAACCTAAACAAGGCAGCCATACAGCATAATACCAAAAGGAAATAAGGCTTAACTTGATTGATACAAAATGAAGTGGCAGTCAGATCTTCAAAAGTATGTAAAGATCCCTCCCGAACAAAAAATACATCAAATATTTTGTCTTTGCCACATGTATAGTTTGAACAGGTCAGGTCAATTAAGTACTTATTTCCATCATGCATTCATCTACATTTCCCTTTGCCTTACATGCACTGTTGTCCCAGACAGCTTACTTGTGTAATTCACAGAAATTCAAAATCCTTACACTTAGCAGAGCAAATTAGGGTATGATCTTTTCCACTGTCATGCCCAAAATCACTCTGTTTTTGATAACAAGAAAATCCTGTACAAACATGCTTTTGGATGCTTCCAAATCTTTCTTTTGTGCATGGGGACATTCCACTCCTACATTTTCACTGGGAGGTGTTGTTGCAGGTTCTCTGTATCACCAGACTTCAGCCTCCATGAAAGAGGACACAAGTTACATTTAAGAATACAAATGCAATGATGCCTGCAATCTTTGGAAGGTGGCAGTGCTTCCACATCATCTGTCTCTGTTATGGTAAGTCTGTACCACAGAGACTTCACAGTCTTAGACCTGGAGAAGCAAAGAGGGGGAATGACTCATCCCAAGTCATTCAGGAAGCAAAATATGATATTCCTCCCATGCGCAAACATATTTTCTCACCAGTTTACTAAGAGTCTAATATTTTCTTAAAATATTGCACACTGTTTTCCCACTACTTCAACAACCCAATGTATCACTGATCCAAGAAGTCAAGGATGAAGGCTCATGGATCAGCATGATGGGGGTAGCAAACAAGGGGCTAACATGGTGTACACATACTACAGACTGCCCAGTTGGGAAGAGAAAGTGGATGAAGCCTTTAAACAGGAAGAAACTTCATAATTACATGTTTTCATGGGGGAATTTTGAGACATTTGCTCGCAGAGCAGAACAGCAGAGTGCATGAAATCCAGAAAGCATCAGAGATTGGGTTTTTTTTTTTCGCAGGTATTCCTTTAAGTAGTGAAGTTGCACTGCTGGATGTTGTATGAATTAAGGAAGAAATGGATAGGCATATAAAGGTTGATGACAGCCTTAGAGTGACTATGAGGAGAAATAAGAATTTGAAATACTCAGGAAAGAAATGAAGGCAAAAAGCAGAATAAAAATCCTGGATTTCAGAGCAACTGTCTTGGCTTATTCAGGAAATTGGTATGTGGTAGCCTGGAAGAACTCAATTACCTTAAATGCCAAGAGACTCAGGAGAAAGGGCTGAACTTGAAAAGCAACTTCTCTAAAGCATATGAACAGAGTGTGAAGAAACAAGGAGGCAAGGCAGGAGGCAAATTTGGCTGAAGGGGTAGCTTCCGAGTGGCATCAAACTTAAAAAGCCTTACATAAGGTTTTAGCAAGGACAGGCTGCCAGGGAGGAACAGAGGACGAAAGCACAGAGGGAGTTAGGAAGGGCACAGCTGGGAAGTGAAGGCTGCAAGGGATGGGAAAGGCAACAGAGAGATTCTACTGATATATCAGCAGCTAAAGAAAGCACAGAGAAAGCTGGTCCACTATAGAACAGGGCAGACCTCCTGAAGGATGGGATGCCATTCAGAGGGACCTGGACAAGCTCTACAAGTAGCCCTCGGGAATCTGATGAGATTTAACAAGGCCAAGTGCTGGTGCTGCACCTGGGTAGGGACAATCCCTGGCATCAGCACAGGCTGGGCATGAACAGACCCAGAGCAGCCCTGCCCAGAAGGACCTGGGGGTGCTGCTGGGTGAGAGGCTGGACATGCCCCGGCCATGGCACTCACAGCCCAGAGAGCCAAACGTGTCCTGGGCTGCATCCAGAGCCCCGTGGGCAGCAGGGGAGGGAGGGGATTCTGCCCCTCTGCTCTGCTCTGGTGAGACCCACCTGGAGCTCTGCATCCAGAGCTGGGGTCCCAGCATGGGAAGGACAGGGACCTGTTGGATTTAGTCCAGATAAGTACCTTTGATCATGAAGATGATGAAAAGATTGGAGCACTTGTCTTCTGAGGAGAGGCTGAGAAAGCTGGGGTTGTTAAGCCTGGAGAAGAAAAAGCTGCTGAAAAGCAGGTTTCCAGTACCTAAAGGGGTCTTATTTAGAAGAGGGAGAGCAAGTTTTCACATGGACAGCCAGGGATAAGGAGGAACAGTTTTAAACTAAAAGAGAAGTTTAGATTAGATGTCAAAAAGAGGGCAGTGTTATTCAGAGGGCACTGAGGCATTGGATCAGGTTGCCCAAGGAAATTGTGGATACCCCATCCCTGAAAGTGTTCAGGATAGCATTTGCAATCTGCTCGAGTGAAAGATACCTTGGCAAAGGGGTTAAACAAATGATCTTTAAGATCCTTTCCAACTCAAAGCATTCCATTATTCCATAAGAAATTATCAAGAGACACTTAAAATGTCTACACCAGCCATGACTCAAAGAACAGAAGTGGCCAGTTTCAACCACAGAGACACTAAATTTTCACAAACTAGATATTAAAGAATAAATTGTGCAGTATCACTTAGATTGCTAGAAAACACCTGCTAGTACTTTCACTAGGGAAAACTGTCTACTGTTTTCTTTACTGGATTCCTGTAATAGGGCAATTGGGAATATTTAACCCACTACAGCTCACTATGGACATATTTATGGCTTCCCTGGAGGGCTAATCCCCCCCATTTAAAAAGTAATTTGGCTTGGTGCTGAAAGAAATCCCTAAGGGAGAATGCATTTTAGTTCAGAATTGTTTCTTCAGTCTCTTGGAGATTTACTCAGAGGCATGGTAAATGTACTATTTTTGGTAGGCTAAGCTTAAATATATCATTCACAAAGCCGACAAGTGTAGCTGAACTTTCTTGTGCATTCCCTTGCTTGCCTGTCAGCCCTGGCCACCCCTTGGCAAATACAGCCTTGTAAACAGCACCTAGATTTCAACAGCACTGACCAATATGCTCCCAACAGCAGCAATCACACCCTGAAGATCCTCAAGTATCAGAAAAAATCACAAACAAATAGAAGCCACAGTTCACAGGTTTTAGCACATTTTTCTCTCTTCTTCTTCTTCCATGGATCTCTTGTCTCTGTGCTAGGAGTTATTCAATAGCTGTTGGAAGTGGAATGTTTTACTAGTACTTTAGGTGTCATGAAAAGCTTTATCTGTTGTCTTTCTGTATTTAAGAGATGTCATCCCTTTGTTACTTTTGCTGAAAGGTCATGTGCAGTGCCACATAATTTCTTTAAGGACATCCTTATCAATGAAGGCTTTATAGTGACTAACAGCAGGTAACGTTTCTTGGATGATGTAGAAAACAGGTAGAATGAAGTTCATGACTTCTGGTACACAGGAGTTCTGTGCAGATGTTCTAGCAATCTCATTTGGTCTGTTCTCCAAGTCTTTTTTGACCTTAAAAATCAATCAGTCAAGGGAGAAGCCCTATGAATCGTCACTGCCACTTCAAGGAATAGCAAAGCCTAGTCATGAACACTAGAGTTAATGAACCTCACTATTATGTTTTACCTTCTTTTTGAGATGGCTGAGTGCTATTCTCTTCATCAAAGCCACAGCACACCTCAGGAAGTCAAAAGGTGCTTACAAGTGCAATGTAATTCAGACTTAACAGTCCAATTCCCTTTAGCATGCAAACTGCTTGGGTGATACCAGCTTTGTTTGATAAATACACTGCACAGGAAAACAAAACCAAAGCTGTGAGAAACAGAATGATTATAGATTGCCAAATGTCCAAGTGTCCCCACAGGTAACAGTCTCCAGTTGTTCTTCCAGTATTCATCACCAGCTGTGTGTCCCTGATCCCTACTGAAGGTCACAGGGCTTCAGTCACATATTCACACTCAGGAGTCCACAATCTAAAGGCATTGGAAGAGAGGTGCTGATACACTCCAAGAAATTGCATGCTTCTTTTATCTCATTCTACCCTGAAGACATTGGTTACAATGTGTGAAACAAGAAGGAAAGGAAATGTTTGCTTCCTTCTTGCCCCATAACTTCCCAGAAGTGATAACCCCCACTCCTCCTCCTGCATCTTCTCTCCACCACCACATGAGTTCTGGATCAGCAGCTGGAATTGCACATAAAAGTAACTTGGACCTTAGTCCTATACCTGGGAATACAGCACTGGGAGTCCAGACTGTGTTGCTTTATTGAGACGGTCCTGCAGGCAAAAGAGACAATCTGAGAAACCAGGCAGGAGTGCAGTAATCACCATGCAAACATTTTAACAAGTTTTGCTTGCAAGGGTGAGCAGGACTACTTTGTATTATATTTTGCCAACCTCTGCCTGGGTTTCTAATGCTACTTCTGCCATGGGTGGAACTCAGCATTTCCCAGCCAAAACATCTCAGCTGGAGCCCCTCAATCCACATCAAATGTCTGAGCACAACTTCAACAGACTCACCAGCTACTGGACAGATCTAGGACTCGGCCAAAACTGCAGTACAGAGCATTAAAAACCCAGCACAAAGAATCTGCTTCTTGTTCAGTGTAATACAGAACAGAGAGTTTCTTTTCAGAGATTCACAGAACAGTTGCGTTTGGAAGAGACCTCTGGAGATCATCTGGTCCAATCCTCCCTTTTCCTGAGTGAAATGAGAAAACCAAATTATGCAGACTTGACAACAGATCATTGAAGATTTCTCCAAAACACCTTGCTGAAGCAGGTTCTTAACCAGGAAGAAGGCAGAACGGGTAAGCCATCAGTTCAGAAATGGCATTCCAGATCTAATGACCAACTTTCAGACCTGGAATGACTTGGTTTTCTCTTCCCTATAAAAAAATAAAATTTTTATGCAACAAGAGAGGATTTTAAACAATTACTATCTCTTGTTCCTCTTACATGTCTTTATCACCTGTGGAACACTCTTGAGAATAATTTTGGTTTGTACTTTTGAACATGGCTATAATTGCTTCCATGGGGAGTCTACTAGTGTTGATATTGCCAGTACCATGTATCATCATGACCATGATGAATCGCTCCTCACTCAGGCCAAAGATGTTACCATTTGAAGATGTTAAGGCACAGCTTATGGAATATGGCAGTGCCTGCACTGAGAAGTGTTTCTGGTCACTGGATCGAGCCAAGATCAGTGCCTTGCCTAAGCACTGCTTCCTCCCCATAAAGAATTCACTTCTAAAAAATAAAACAGGTTGGGAGGTGGGGAGGGATCTGCTTGGTACTAAGGCCCTGGGTAGCTAGTAATTATCACAGTATGACAGGCAAGCTTGGCTACAAATCTGATTAGGTTACTCATTATTCAATTCACACTAATATGTTTGGTGTATAGAAAAGTACCCACATGCAATTTCTCAAAGATCCCTCCTGCCAACACAAAGACCAGCTCGTGTTCCTTCTAGAACACTGTATCAGTTAATTCCACTTTTCAAATTCTCAATACTGTGTTGAAAAGTAAAGAAACAAGAAATAAGAAAAAACAAGCTGTAATTATATTTCTAGCTCTCCAAACAGTGTGAGCACATTCACAATCATGGCCATCACAAGCTCAGTTGTGCTGAAGAAACTGTTCTTTAACAGAACTTTAGCACATGCTGCCCTCCTGAGAGTTTTCCCTCTTACTTAGTAACTTCTTTACTGTCCTGTAATTGTTTGTGTAGGATGAGGTGAACTGACTTTTTCTGAGACACTGCCAAGTGCAGATAGCCTCCCACTTCTTCCTGGGCAAACCACTTCCTGACAGATTTCCTTAGAGGCTTCATGCAGCCAGCACTCAGAAGGCAGCATGTGCAGTACATGGAGGGCAGGGGTTTTCTAAGAGTCCCAGATTACACATTCTAAAAGCTCACCTTTAAGTTAAGTTAATCAAATGCAGGCTCTAAACAAGGCAGATTTTACAAAGGCAAATGTAAGATTAACACTGCTAGAAACCAGAAAAAGGGCAACAAGGCCAGGACACAGCACAGGGTAGAGCAGGCTCCTTCTCCTGTTTGCCCAGCACAGCAGAGCCCTCATCCAGCACTGCAGGAGCAGCAGGGCAGGCGTGGGGCAGCAGGGCAGGTGTGGGGCAGCAGCACTGCTCTCCATGCCCAGAGCCATTCCTCACTGCTCTCCATGCCCAGAGCCATTCCTCACTGCTCTCCATGCCCAGAGCCATTCCTCACTGCTCTCCATGCCCAGAGCCATTCCTCACTGCTCTCCATGCCCAGAGCCATTCCTCACTGCTCTCCATGCCCAGAGCCATTCCTCACTGCTCTCCATGCCCAGAGCCATTCCTCACTGCTCTCCATGCCCAGAGCCATTCCTCACTGCTCTCCATGCCCAGAGCCATTCCTCACTGCTCTCCATGCCCAGAGCCATTCCTCACTGCTCTCCATGCCCAGAGCCATTCCTCACTGCTCTCCATGCCCAGAGCCATTCCTCACTGCTCTCCATGCCCAGAGCCATTCCTCACTGCTCTCCATGCCCAGAGCCATTCCTCACTGCTCTCCATGCCCAGAGCCATTCCTCACTGCTCTCCATGCCCAGAGCCATTCCTCACTGCTCTCCATGCCCAGAGCCATTCCTCACTGCTCTCCATGCCCAGAGCCATTCCTCACTGCTCTCCATGCCCAGAGCCATTCCTCACTGCTCTCCATGCCCAGAGCCATTCCTCACTGCTCTCCATGCCCAGAGCCATTCCCCACGGCTCATCCAGTGCAAGTCAGGCCACAAGAAGTCCTGCAGGCACTCAAAGGCAAACAGAAGAGTGAGGAACATTTTTGCATTAAAGATGTAAAAGTGGAAAGGATCATGCCGAGGACTGAGAGATTCAGCTGGTGTGTCTTCTCCACAGTTTTTTTCCAAATACGGTCTAAACCTCTCATCTGTACACAGTAGAAAAGGTGAAGGAGGAAGGTAGCGATACCGCCTCTGCATATACCACATTCAAAAAAACCCCATTGACCATTTGTGCACTGCACTGCAAATTTTAAAAGGTACAAAGGCTCAAAACTTTAAAAACCTCCTCACAAGCCACTAGAAAAGTTATTTTTATTTGTTCAGTCAAACAAAACTGTAAACATGATTTCACAGTGTTTTGTTAGCAGACACATAGCACAAATTCTATAATAGAAGAAGGCTCCTTTCACCTATGAGGCTAAAACCCAGCAAGATGCATGGAAGAATTTCAACCCAAACTTAAAGAAATTACTAAATCAGTTCCTAATTTTTGGCAGAGCAAGAGTAAAAAACAAAACAAAACAAAAACAAAACTAACAGCTTTTAAAAATAATCTTTACATCAGGATTGACGAAGAGCCTAAAACATGTGGTTGAAGATCATCAGAATTTATAACTTCAGAAGCAGACTGGACACATCACCACAGCTTGCATGGTGCAGGTCAAGTGCTGTAGTACACAGACTGCCATAGTCTTCTTGTTTATGTGTTTGCATATATGAAGACTGTATAGAATATCCTAGATGACATAAATCAGCATCACATACAACCTTTTATTTTATGCCCAGCAATAATTTGAATTAACAACCTAATCACTCGGAAATAAAATTCATTGGGGCAGAGCTGTAGCTACTGTCTATTAACCAAACTTCACAAATGAAAATTCTTTCAAGTCTTTGCTTTTCTGTAAATTGTGCAAACAAATCTCTGCAAGCTCAATGCTGTGTTCTCAGACGCATGAGAGATCTCTATCCAATCTCGCATTTTAGTTAAACACTAGTCTCAGAAGTACCGTGATAGCTATTTTTCATCTTAATTTAGGGACTAGCAGACAAGAATATGAAGGGAGGAAAAAGAGAAGAAAAAATAGCAAGAGGTATATCTGATTCTAAGCATAAAATTAATGTGCCAAGAATAGTTTGGGGCGTATTTTGTTCCAGCACCAGCTCAGTCTGTCTGAGTATGTCATCAGCATCCAAGTCATATCTCCTGGGGCAATCAGAAGCAGTAGAATTGTGAGCCAATAGCTCTGGGACTTGTGAGAGGTTTTGATGATCAGCTTTGCTGAGCCTGCGAAATGGCATCTGCCAACAGTGAGCACCTTCTGACCATAAATCTGGTTCATAATCCAAATGCTATCATTGACAGAAAAGCCTTGAAGGACAGCATGCACTTGAGAAGGTTCCTAAAAAAAAGAGAATGCTGCTATTTCTTCCCCTCCATGCACACAAAGAGCACAGGTAATTCAATGTTCACACTCTAAAATAGCATCAAATCAGACAACTTCTGCTTCTTGAGATTTTATTTGATTTCCTTTCACGAGAAACATTCTTTAATCCTCTTAGACATGAGACATTTCCCTTAAAATAATTGCTTCTGATTACACTGATATCTTTCTTGCCACCTATTGATGAGAAACATTCTTTAATACTCTTAAACAAGAGACATTTCCCTTAAAATAATTGTCTCTGATTATACTGGTATCTCTCTTGCCACCTATTGTATGTTTTTGACAACACAGGTTTTGGATACTTGATTTTGCCTTTCCCTCACTTCTTGCCTATGCCCTCTTCTTTGATTTTTTTATTCTCTGACATACACAGTACAGCCTTTTCCTAACACATGACTGCATTAACACATCTAGCCTCAGTATAGTTCTTACATCATTGAGCTCTCCCTTCTATTTAAAAACCAGTAACAGTAATTTTAAAAACCCAACAAAATTAAAATGGTGCAGTATTTTCTATGAAAACTGAGTATCCCTTCTGAACAGTTCTAGTAATCTTGTAGCTGACAGAAACTACAGCACATGTAATTTCTGCATCTTTACCCATAATCTGAAGGCCAAGAAAAGGACAACCAAGAGGTGTGTCTAGATAAAATGAAACTGCATTGTAAAGCTAGTGGGAAGAACAAGCCATTAAATCAGGTTTCCTGTTAATTTTAAGATACCTACAAGGCTACCACTGCCATCTGAGATGGATTGCCACAAGAAATTTAAAAGGCAAGACTTTTCAATTTTACAAATATCAAACTGTGCTGCAAGAATGCCTGCAATGCAGAGAAAAAGGACTCTTCCTGCACTGTAATGAGTGCACTGGCAGTCAGTTTACCAGAAGTCTAGAATGGGATGGCCTAAAGATAATATGGATAAAGTTTTCTATTACCACACAAGAAATCCAGGCTAGCTTTTCTTTTTCTCGGTCACTGAGTGTGAAAAACTGAGGCAAATTTCACCTGATGCTTGGGGGGAAAAGCTTCAAAATATTATACCCTGGAATGGGAGAAATGTTATACCCTTTTCTGACTCAGTTTGCAAAGGCTTTCACAAAGAAACGCTGTGAAAATATCACTTTAAAATGCTCAGACTTTTTTTATGGACTTTTTTTTAATAGACATAGCTGACTGACTAGACCATACCTATAGACTCATACCTCAGACTATACCTGAGAATAATAAAAGGATGTAAAATACTGCAAAGTAAGAGGAGTAAGAGGGAAGTTTGTCATTTGATCACTGCCCTTGGCAGGAACCCTTCCATATCATTTGGTTGCCTCAAATGTTTACATTAGAAACTTTTCTACTTTTGTGCACTGCTTGGTAGATTTGACAAAGAGCTGCAAACAAAATAACTCACTAAGCCAATCTGCTGAATGCAAGACTCATCCTCTGAGACCAGCTGCTCTAAAAGAAGTCCCCCATCCAAGGTCTCCTCAACTATAAGCAAAGACATTGTAATGTTCAACTTCATGCACCCTAAAGGACAATACTGAAGCAATTTCCCTAGGACCCTGAGATACAAATGGAAAACACTATGTCCTTTCTTCCAAAGCATTTTTTTCCTGCCAAACTCCAGAAAAACATCCCAAAGCAGTTGAAACCTGAACTTCAGGAACTCACCAGGTACACATGCTCAGATGGAACACCCTTCCACCCTGGGGGCTCCCACGCAGTCAGTTTACTTTGCTGTAACTCAAGAGAATGGGCAAAGGAACGGGCAACTGGAGCAGTATCACCACAAGAAAGCACAGGGGCTCATTCAGCTGGCCACAAATATAACCGCTCTGCCAAGTTACCACACCATGGCGTCACTGGCTGCCTCAAGCTCAGAGATCTGCAAACAACAGCACAACTTATGCTTTGTTACATACACCATTGCTTTACAACATGACTGCCTCAGAAGGTAACTACAGAGAACAAAACCTCTCTAGGAGGCTTCACCGTCTCCTCCACACATCAGTATTTGTCTTTTACATCCAATTGCACAACAAGGAAAACAGTCTCATTCAAAGATTTTTCTACATGGGCATTGAAGTGGTGGCTTTCCTAGGATGTCAGCTGCAAGGCCTCATGAGCCATCAGGCAATGACACATTCTGAGCTTGCTGTCATGCAGAGTCCATGGCAGTGTCAGAGCATGTCCTCCTCAGACAGTGCTTCCCTCATGCCTTTCAGCCCTGTTCTGCACCATGCTTTGCTGCTCAGATTCTCTCAGATGCTCAGGTTCTCTGGTCATGTTTAGTCACTGTAGACTATCCTTTCTAAGAGCATGTAGGGAAAATAAAAATGTGACTTGCTACACGCTGAATGAAGAAAAAAAACTACAACACCTGTAAAACACAGGATCAATGCCAGAAAAATAGTCTCCTGCTGTAAGGTGGCACCAAAACTGGAAGACATGAGCCAAGAGACTTTATAAAGGGAAGCAGCAGAGAGATGCACCCAGTTGGAAAGGAAGAACCCAGAGAACAACTTCAAATAAAACTATTTATTTGATCATTGCTAAATGGAAATACAAGCAAAGCTGAACTGTGTTTTCAGTCATGAAAATATATCAAGAAGAACAGAAAACACAGCAAAACACCAGAGGCATCAATCTCAATCAACAGACAGGATATGGGACACACCTGGATGCTATTTCAGCCTGTAGATGAAATAAAAACCAAACAAACAATCAAAACAAACCACCACACTGTGTTACAGGAAAGAATTTTAAGTGCCACAGTTGGAAAAGTCTTAGCTGGGATTGCAAAATGTATCTATCTGTCTCATGACCTGGTCTACATCCTTGCCAGCCCAGTAAGAAAAAGACACTTTTTAATTTCATTTTGTAAACAGTAAGAAGACAAGTAAAGATGCACAGAATAGAGAGAACTCGAATTGTCAATACCTGTCTTCTACACATCTCTTCTACCATCACTAAAGAGGCAATTTAAAGGTCTGCATGATCAATCAACCTAGACTCCTGTCAAACACCTTGTAACACCTAGGAATCCAATTTCAGTCAGTTGTTCTTGCATTATTTGCTGCTAACATTATCCCTGCTTGATTCAACACAGCCGTCAAATAAGCCACTGCACAATACAGAGGGCTACAAGAAATGTATGAAACCAGTTATAAAACAGTATTGATGCTATTTCATTTCCTAAGTTTCCAGCCTATAGTCCACACCAGATCCCCAGTTGGCATTTATCTGTATAGCTCTAATGACCCATTAGGCCAGTTTAGACTGCTGCAGATCTGGCTGTTAGTGTTAGACTTCAGCATTAAGAAATCAATGAAAAAACACAGGTGGTACTATTGATTAACTGAGAAAACAGACAGATGATCTGTCCTTTTTCCAGACTCAGGATACATCTAATTTACATCGGATATGTTTATGTCTTCAAAAGCAGTTATTAGTTTAGCTGTTTCACACTAACACTAAGTAAAATACCATCATTTCATAGTATTTTCCTAATATGTAACTGCATACTATCGACATCCTCTAATTTCAGCTGTTTTCAAGGGTTCAAAAGCTAACTTTTCAGTAAAACTGAAAATTAGTAAATGCATTATAAGGACATTTCAAATCATGTGAAAATGGAATGTTTTCAGTCTTCCACATGCTCAAAAAAGAAGCCATGTCTTCTCTGGACATAATGGCAATGACTGCAGTCCACTTAGACTGATAGTGTTTTGGCTTCAGTGTGACACACAGCTTAGAAGTCAAAATATTGTTATCTGCAGTAGTTCCACAGCTGGTGATATTGGTAAAGCTGAGGGTATTAGTAAAGCTGATTTTACAGTACAGTGATGATGCCAGCACATATTCTTCCATGCTTTGAATTCTCAAACAACCTGTGTGTCACCCTTTTCTTCTGGATAGAGTCTGCCTTTATTACTTGGTCAGGAATACCACAGAGCTAACTGCCTTAACATCCTCTTCCTCTCCGCTTTTTAGCCCTACGTCATCCTGAGTATTTTCAAGGTACTTGCAAGGTATTGCTAAATTCTTACCCACTTGTGTGAGGATCTGAGTGATCTGCGTGGAAGAAGACCCTTTTCTTTAATAATTCTTCAATAAAATTACACTGGCAGACAGTCTCTGTTTGACAGTTGCACCTCATGGCAGCTGTTCCACAATGCTGCTAGTGGTTTTTCAAGGAGACTGTCGAACTTGCACCATAAGCAGTGGGTTTTTTTTCTCTCTACCTTTCCTCCAGTTATAGACATATACATTAATTCAGAAATTTGAAAAATTTTGAGTAACAGACATTTTGAAAAATAAAGTCCTTTTTACTCATTTTAGGATCTGCTCTACTGGGTAAAATAACAATAAAACAAGCACTTTTATTTACCTTAAAGAGGAACAGCTGGTGAGAGCACCAGATCTTCACAAGTAACTCTGTTTAAAAAGCTTTTCCACAAATTTAACCTCACTCTTGGATACAGAACTGCCCTCCTGCTGGGACATCACTGAAGCTGTGGGGCATGTGAAACTAAAGTTCCCAGGACCTTTCATCCTTCCAACCCACAGCTGTGATCCAGACAGAGGTGTGAAAGACAAATTCAGGACCTAGCTTTGGTGGAAATCTCTTCATCGCTCAATAGTAATTTTTGCAATACTGAGCTAATAATACATTCTCCCCTATTAAAGGTGTCCAAGTAAGAAGTGCCACATAGGAACTAGATATTCATGGATTTTTTAGTTGGGGCAGTGCTTGGTGCAAATAGAGAGCCAATGTCTTCACAACATTCTCATTAATGCCAATCACGGACCGTAAGAATATCCACATTGCCCGCAACAGTACAGCTGCACTGCCACCCTGCACCCTGCAAACCTGCCCACCACAGGCAGCCAGGACCCCTCAGCACTGCTGCCAGCTCATCCAGCCAAAACCAGCCACCACAGCAGCTGCAGAGCCTGCACTCTGCTCCTACAGTCATTCAGTGCTCCAGATGGTGCTGCACGGACATTGTCCACCCCTTCCGCCCTGGAAGCATTGTGAGCTATCAGACAGATCCCACATACAACAGAGGAGGCCTTTTTGCAGAAGTTCAGTTTTGTGTTGTGCTCATAAGAGTAAACCATTCACCCTTGCATACAGTTAAAATACTTAGTGTTCTGAAAAGGAAGTATAAAAATAATTGCATAGCAAATTGTTTCTCACCTATGAAAACACCTAGTCTGTAAATCTTCTGTTATTAGCAATATCTCTGGCATATAAACAAAAATAAATACCTCTTATCAGAGAACATGTTTTTAAATCTAAATATATTCATAAAAATTAAAATTTCTAAGAAGCTCCAAAATCCTTCCTACAACTGGCAATCAGCCATTTTTACATTAGGTTACTGACATACTTTAACTAGTTCTAATTCACAAATCATAATCACTGTCTAGAAAAATTGTGACACATTCATTATGAAGCAGTTGTGCATCTTTATAAACATGTGGTCACCTGTTCTTACAGAATTCACTAATGCAAAAAAAGGTATTTTTCCCATCATGAATTATGACATACCTGTCTTCCACTTAAGTACTCTGGTCTTCTCAAAATCACTTACAAACTACTAGCATTAGAATCTCTGTTCATTGGAAACAATCACAAAAAAGGAAAAAAAAAAATCACTCCTTTGCTATAGGAACTAGTATTTTTCTTAAGTGCATTTCAAGAGGACACAGAAACTAATCATCAGGGTTTTTTTAAAGAAACTCTCGAGTGTATCATTCTTTCTTTCTGTTCCCAAGGGCCTTTGAGACCCTGACTTGTGGGATTCTGCCTATTGCTGTGAGTCAATGACATCTAGGCTCTTCCAAATGAGATAATTTTAAGCCTGGTGGTGTTTAACTACAGCGTGCAGTAATACTGTTATCGATGAAATGCAATTTTAAAATTCAAATTAAAGATTTCAACCCTTTATAATAGTGATATAGCCATTGGTGTTACTGAAGTTCAGGTCTCATACTGTTCTTCAACATCCACAGTTGATTTCCAAATATTGTACCAGGCAATTTTATTTGAGCTCAGTTTTCAAGTGCAGAATTTTATTCATCGTCTGGATCTGCTAGGTGAAATGTAATCTTCCTAAAGTATTAATAACAAAAAACAAACATGGTGCAGGTAAGTGCAAGCCAAAGGAATAATCAGCATAAAGCCTTGAGAAGAAAGGCTTTCAGATTGCAAACTCTATTGTCTGAGAAGAGACTGACAATACAATGCCTTCTATATTTGCTGAAGTGCACTTGAAGCACAGGAACTTCTTGCTCCAGGTACTTAGCTACCCAGAAAAGCAGAAGATACATTCCACCTTTGCTTTATGTCTTGTGTACCCATCTGTGACAAATCCACATTAAACACTAATTGTTCCCTTCTTTCACAAGTCAGCATCCTTTGAAGAACTCCAAAAGCAAGACAGTTCAATTATTTTCATACAAAGAGCCAGATTTCGTGGCACTGACTGATTTTCACCAGCCAAGCAGGAGAAGAGAGGCACAAACTCTGGACAGCTAATGACATATTCAAGGATGATAAGCCAAGTGTGAATGTAAGTGCTAGACATGGGTTTGTGTATGATGCCTCACATTAACAGCCCATAAGGAGGGATAGGAGGCAATCTGTGCTGAAACCCACCCCTGCTGCATGCTCGTTTGAGTGGCTGCACATAGGCAAATCACCCAAAAGATTCCCCCATCCTGTGTAGCAAGAGCAGCTGCAATGGAAGCAGAATCTGGCCCTCAGTGTAGGAGGAAAACAAACAGTGAGCAGAACAGAAGTTCCCACCCTCATGGCACCATTTAACAGTTTTGCTGGTATGTGACCTTTTGTTTGCCATCAAATCATCTCCCTAGCATTCAGATCATATGTTTGTCTATTCATCAAACCCCCTGAACACTCAAACCACATGCACAAAGGCTGTTTGGATCCTTCCTGCCTCTATTGTGGCAGCTCAATAACTAAGACAGGGAGCTCCCAGCTGGGTATCAGCAGCAGAGAAACACTACACAGCCAGAGGGGAAAGACATGTCAGTAGAGCACACTTATATAGGGAGAAAATTAGAGTCTGGAAACTCACCAAAAAGTCATCCCTTTTCTTCTGAGTGTCATAAAAAAGATGCTCAAAATAATTACTACACTAGTGATGTTTAATGTTAATTTGTACAGTACTCTGTGGAGCATGGAGTTCTGATTGACATTCTGGCTAGAAAAGGAACCTTACTTAGCAATCTCTGTTTGCTGAATTAAAGCATTAATAGAGGCAATTTGATAAAAATTATGTCACCCTGTTTGAAACCAAGCCAAAGGAAAGATATGCTTTTATGACTTTGCCCCTGCAATTGTATGGTGATACACAGACCTAGAGACTTTCAGAATGGATTTGAATCCTCATCATTAAAAATTAGAAACTGGGAAATCATTACAAAATCATAGCACTAAAACTGCTTCCAGCTGAAGAAGGTCTGTGTGCAGGAGCAGCAATTCACTGGGTATTTAATTTCATCACACATACACTTAGCTGGCCCATGCTTATCATACCAACTATCTTATCAAGTTGCAACCACTTAAAAATGAAGCCTCTTGTATAAACTGGTACAGGTTATCTAAATTCCTTCTGACGTGAAAGAGAAAGACCTCTGGTGTCTATTTACCTTGTTCACATATCTGTGACTAATATAAGTTAGGATACTTCATTAGTGAAGATGATTCTTTTTCTTCCTCTTCAAAGGAGGAAAAAACAGTCAGCTAAAATTATGTGAGATGTATTCCAGCATACATATCTCTGCTATTAATGAATGAGTCTTTAAGGGGAGGGAAATATTATCCCTTTGTTACTAAAGGGCAAATTAGGGTCCTGAGAGGCTCTTAGTTGTACTTTCAAAGACTTTAAAGCCCATCTACACAATGTAGAAGTTCAAAGTCTAAAACTGTACCCAGGAAACCCCTCTGTGGCAGACAGGTAATGAATAGAAAGTCTTACCTCTTTTCTGTCTCACTGAGGTCCAATTATAGCAGTTACACCTGTACAGGGCAGCTTGAAGAAGTCCCCAACAAGGAGCAAGTCTGCTTTGCTTTAGGTAAGAATTGGAGAAACTTCTACAGAGACATAATATAGAGGGATGCTTTTGTTATTGCTGGGCATGGCTTATGCAGAGCCAAGGTCTTTTCTGCTTTTCTGCTTTTTGTAGTGCCATGCTAGCAAGGATCCATCATGGGAGAGTGGAGGGAGACAGAGCTGGGACAGGAGACCAAAGGGTGGCCAGACCGTGTGATATTGTGCTCAGGATATAAGGCGGGGGGAAAGAAGAAGAAAGTGTGTGTGGGGGCAATATTTGGAATGATGGCATTTGTCTTCTCAAGTAACCATTCCATGTGATAGAGCCCTGCTTTCCTGGAGTTGGCTAAACACCTGACTGTCCATGAAAAGCAGTGGAAGAATTCTTTGTGTTGCCTTGTTTGTATATGCAGGTTTTTCTTTCTCTGATAAACTGTCTTAATCTCTGAGTTTTCCAGCTTTTACTCTTCCAGTTCTCTCCCTGATTCTGCTAGTGGGGCAGTGAGTGAGCAGCTGTGTGGTTCTTAGTGGCTGCCTGGGATTAAACCATGACAGACTGGAATGAGATGCCAAGTCTGAAATATTATTTCTCCACTACAGTAACACACAGGAGCATAAAAGATAAATTATGATGGTGTTTTGTGGGAAATGCTGACTCAAGTTCAGGAGTAGAGGCCATTACTAAAGGGATGCAGGCAGGAACCAACTCTCCACAGCTACCAGGACTTAACAGATGGGCAGTGGCCAGCTGGGCTCTGAAACCAGGTGTGAGCACCCTGTGTTTGGGCCTGTGGGCAAGGAGGTACGCAAAAGGACAAAAGGAGAGCCAACAAGACCTGAGTTGCTGCTAGAGGCCCTGCAGAAACACCTGTAGAGAAACACCCTTCTTCATCATGTTTGCTGTAGGTGAGTGGTGTTGGGATGAATGTACATGGCTTCACATAGCCCAGAGACATCCACTACAACCCCCAAGTGCTCTCTGTAAGTTAAAAGAGAGACAGAAACCCTGTTGGGAGAAAAGGCATACCACCCACAACACTTTCTGTTTGACAAAGTAAAATTACACAAGCCAACTTGGTATTTCTCCCACCATGACACAAGAACAGTGCCTAGATGGTCAGTCCTTGGTGTACTGAGGCAAAGCATTTTTTGGAACACAGTCAGCACAACCCAGGCTGGAATACACTTGATATCCAGACAGTAATACTTTCAGGTTTCACAGACAGAGCTATTCAGACTGCATATATTCTTAGACAGCACTAGTATTAGTGTCAGGTTTTACTTTTGTATATAGCTTGAGGTCTGCTGCTTCCATTTCAGACCTGGAGAAAGCTTTCTATATCTAAAAGTTAATCCATTTTTCCCCAATTATAGCTGCTGGTTGTCAAAAGTTATTACCTTTCCTACGTGTCTGGGACCATCACAGTCATAAGGAAACTACTGCAATACGGAAAGATACTGAATTTGGTGTCTGAATGGAGAGTGACCAAAATGAAGAAAAATAAAGTCACATTACTACTTAGTTATCAAATTTGCACACCAGGTCCAGAAGACCTATACCCCTAAACCTCTAAGTATTACTTATTTTTAACTACTATATACAATTAAGTAGAGAACTTCCAACACTGAGAAATCATCTGTTTCACTCAGCCAACTCAATTCCACAGGAAATAACAGAAACAAGAAAAGTGCTCCCAAACACTTAAACATTCATACAACAAAACCAAGCACTACACAGCTAATCCTATTACACTGCGTAAATAATCTGGAAAGAGACAAAACAAGGGAGAAAACAAAACCTCACTAAGATGAAACATCCACTGCCAGCAACAGATTAACCTGGAAACCCTATGAATGCATCAAGAAATAACAATGTCAGAACCAACACCCTTGGACACAAACTTAAAGTTAAGTCCTTAAAAAATTTCTTTAATAGAAGTAGACTAACAAAAACCCAAACCTCTTAAACCTTTAGTATTTTTTGTTAACTCTAAGTTCTTCATTAAGATAATCCCATTAATGTCTCATCAATAAACTCAACTGCCAGCTCTTAACAACACAGGTAACAACACCCAGCAAGCTGTGCTAAAAGTTTACATTTTCCCTCTGCCAAGGACATAACCTCTGAACTAAGACTGATCTGATATCAAAGGCTCAATTTTTCAGATAGGAGTGAAACAACAGAATATGTGTGAACTGTCAGGGTACAGAGGTGGCACTTTTTGGGAGGCCCAGCCCCTCTCCACCCATCACTTCCACCAGCCCTTCTTGTTGACATGCCCGACTTTTTGCTCTGATACACTATCAGCATCTGAGGGGAGACACAGCCTAACAGACAGCTCATGGTCCAACAGAAAAGAAATACATCTATAAATAAAAAGCACTACACATTGGCAAATGTGCTGATAGTTCGTCTATGTGCATCTTCCCACCTGCACAGCACTGGAAATTAACATTTTCTTAATTTGCTTGAAGAAACACACAGAAGGTCGGCTCGATCTTGTGGTTTCTATGGATTATATTACCTGACTCGAATGCCAAACACAATTTGGTATTTCCAAATATAGACCTTGCATGTATTTTTCTGAAGTGTCTCAGCAAAGGGCTGGACAAAATTTGATTTTCCTTCTTCCCAAAACTGATTATGCTCAGTGGCATATCCACTCCTATACACTCCCTCTCAATCCCTCTCAATTCTCTCAACCTTCTGTTACCAGCAATGAAATGAGGAAATTATAACCAAGATCAGGTACATTTCAACTGAAGCCTGTAACAGCATTTTTTCCATAAATCTATCAGTTATTTCCCAATAATTACTTATTTATGCATTTGTAGCCAAACAGACAATGGTTTGTATCACAGAGGGTGCATAAAATGGACAGATAATTATACAGTTTCTTAATCTGGCTGCATTCCTCCTGCAAAAGGTGGCTTTAGTTTTGCAGAAAACATAATGCAAAGGTACAATGGTGAATTGAAAGGTCAGTCTGACCTTCACTTTGACAGGTTTTAGACATTAAAGGTTAATACCCCCAGAAGATGCTAGCTCTGCTCAAAGACACTTTTCCAAGAACTCTTTTCTGTACAGAAACAATGTTTCTATATAGAATCACAGAACCATTTACTTCGGAAAAGGCTTTTAACATCATCGAATCCAACAATACACATTGTTGGACTCTGAGCCCACCAAAGAGAGGCATGAGTACAAGCAAGACTTAAAATAACATTTTAACTGGCTTCAGATAAATTAATGCAAGCCTGTCAGAGGACACGGACACTGACAGACACAGTTCAGCCTGCGGGGCTGCTGCAGGACACTGTGTCCACACACTGTGCTCTTCTCCATCCACTCTGCCAAGGACTGGCACCCCACAGCCACCTGCAGGAGGTGCACCCAGGTGCCTCACAACCCCTGCACTGCCCCTGTGGCACAGAAATGGTTTCATTAATGATATATCATAATCTCATTTTTCTTGACTAGGGTTCATCTTCTTTTCATTATAGATGCAATAATAAGTTAACAAGGAGGCTCTGCAATTGCTAAAAGACTAAGTTGCAACACAAGAACACAATTGGAATGAACTACATTTCAAAACCTGAGTGGAGCCATATCATCTGTTGTTTAATGGCAACATATATCCAGAGAGTTTGCAGCTCTCTGTCACACTGAAGTTTCTGCATTTGCATTTGATACTACAGATAAACTTTCCACGCTGCACCTCCCCCCCAGAAATATCTCTAAATTAAATGAGAAAAGGGGATCAATTCAAAGACAGGTGGAAATTTAATTCCACCAAAACTGGAAAAATTTGAATAGAATATTTTAATCTAGGTAGTATCTATGAGCCAGAATTCTGACAAGGACATATCGTAAACTCAAAAAAAAAAGAACCAAAAAACAAAACCCCATTCCTGTTCTAAAATAAAAGCAGTGCTATTTAATTACTGCACTGATTTCTCCTCTGGTAAAAGCATCAGCTAAGCAAATAAAATATTTTAGTATAGAGCTGTGATTCCTTATGGCTTTGGCCAGGTTGACAAATAAAACTACCATAAACCTCAAAACCTGGGAGGCAAACAGTTATCTCATTAAAGTGCAGCACATTAACTTGCCATCAGCTCTACTGCGTGCTGTGCTGTGAATAAATTAAATGTGAATTCAGAAGAATTCTGACTGTCTGTGTCTGACAAGCTTTATTACTGTGCATATACCAGCAATCATCTCCCCAGTTTTGCAGGGAAAAGAAAAAACACAAAAAAAAAAACCATTAAGGATGCAAGAGCAAAACAGTCCAAGTTTGCCTCTCTGGCAGAGAAGGTTTATAAGCTAAACTTATAATGCCAGAGATGTCCTCACATAAATGCTTTGATGGCAAATGCATAAATGGAACTGATCTTTTGGACAGCTGCCAGTGAAGCAGATATTTTGGTGACCTACCATTAGCAGCTTCTCCTTGTGGCCAAACCTACTGAGAGTCTGTGGTTCATGCAAATGCAATCCAAGCTCTTTCAAACAGAAATGCAACCTGAGCACTGATTCTGATGGATTTTGGCTCTGTCAGGCACAGAGGAGGTGACAATAATATATTTTCCTAGGGCAGTAGGAAACATTTCCTTGCCTTCTGAAGTTCTTTGTCCTTTTTTCTTGTAGTGTTACTTTATCTTGGAGCACAAAGAAGCTCCAATATGTTAGTGTGCTTAATCCATTTCAATGAGATAACACTTGACCATGAAAAGCAGGTATTAGCATTTCTTTTCCACTATATTTTCTTAAGTTCTATCTCACAAATAAAAATCAGGATTTGTGACCATCTTTATGTATTTCAAAATACAAACATAATAAAATTTAATGCATTTTAATCAGGAAAAAACATCAAACAACCAAAACACAAATGAGGACAGAAGTGAGACAACCATCACCATAAGTGCCTCAGGTCTCCCAAGACACTACCAGAAATGCAGGTGTTGAAGACTGGAAGCTATTGATCCAGCACAAAGAAGGACTACATAAGTTTTGTATCTGTGCTTAAATTATATTATTCTTCAGAAGTGCTCAATAATAATGTATTAATATATGATCTTTGGCATGAGCTTTTGAAGACCCTGTGGGTGGTTTACCTCAATGGGCACAGCATTATGTGGTGACCATCAAAGGGTATGCAAGAGCAGAAGTTGGGACATTGGCACAACTGCAAATGGCAGCACATGGTAATAAAGACTTGTCCAGAGAAAGGCAACAAAGTGAAGGGAAGTGGCTGAGGTAGTGGAGAAGCTGGAGAAGAGGGGCTCAGTGGGGTCTTCATTGCTCTGTACAACTCCCTGAGAGTGTAGCCAGGTGGGGTTCAGCCTCTTCTTCCAAGTAGAAAATTAACCAAAGAGAAGAAAAGGCCTCAAATTGTTCCAGGGAAGGTTTAGTTTGGGTACTAGGAAGAATTTCTTCACTGAAGGGATTGCAAGCATCAGAACCAGCCAGCCAGGGAAGTAGTGGAGTCACAATTCCTGGGGGTATTTAAAAGATGGGCAGATGTGGCATTAAGGGACATAGCTTAGTGGTGAATCTGGTAGTTTTAGGTTAATGGCTGACTTGATAATTATAGAGGTCTTTTCCAACTGAAATTATTCTATTATTTTTTTCTATTACACAAAGCACCTTGGCCTTGGGCAAAATAAAAACCTGTAGCTCCATGCTCATTTAACTTGCAGATGCCTTAAACTATATAATGTCAGCAAGTCTCTTGGACAGAAGCACACTGAATTTCTAGCAGCTCCGACTGATAGGGAATTAAAAATTAACCTTTTACTCATCAATATTTCAATGCCCTATTAGGTTCCATTCAGTAGAGAATGTCCTTAGCACATATCCTTACAAAACAATCACAGCAAAGCTGGAGAGAATGACAAGCATTTAACTGAAGAAATTAGAAGGGCATAGAAATTGCCTAAAGCCTCCAGAGATATGGCCAGTTTCATTGCTAAAAGTTATGTTGGTTCAGATGACATAACTTAGTCTACAGATAAAATCTGTGCATTCCATAGAAGTTTCCATATGATGTTGATCAGAAGTCCTGAAGGAGCTCACCCTGCCATGCTGACCACAGAGACAGTACTTTCCCAGGGGACATTTTAGCTCCTAAGGAGGCTGGGACGAAGAGAAATGGCATTTGATCTGTGTCCCTAAATCCTACAGTTTCATCACAAGAGACAAAACATCAACTCCAAGTCACTCACAGAGAACATGTCTCTGACAGGGTTACTGAGCTGAATTGTAATCTTGCAAGCATGTAAATTCAAAGCTTGAGGATGCCGTAAGTGCTTGGTACCCATCTGCAGCAGGAAAGTCTTTTGTACCTCTCACACAAAGGACTTTTGGGGAATTAAAGCCCCCCCCACAGCAAAACACAATTCCCATATCTAGTTTTTTTCCCCCCTACCAGATTTGTCCAGCCAAATCAGACAGGTCATGTACAGGTGTTGGGGGGGAAAAATAAAGGGAAGGAAAGGAAATAACTATAATATACCTTTTAAATGAGTGTTGTCTTGATACTATGTGATACTATGTGGCAATTTAAATTAACTTTTCTGGCATTTACAAGTGGTAAAAAGGTCAAGATATGAAACACTAGCAAATAATTTGCCTCGAAAAACTTGCTCTTTTTCTCTGGCAAAGATTAAGGAATCACTACAAGGTACCTGCACAGACGCAGCTTATGCTTGCTCTTTGAGAGGTTCCACATGGGATCTTGCTGCCCAACTGCATTTGCATTACCTGGTGTAGGGCACCCATGTGTCCAGCTGCCACACACAGAGAAAACAGCAATAGGGAACTGCAGAAAACAGTGGCAATGTTTACTCTGAAAAACAACTGCTGAGTTTTTCAGGGTTTCCTACAAAGACATAAAAACTTTTTAACAGATCCTCCTTTTCTAACTTGTTCATCTATCACTTGATTTGTCCTATATTCTTTGTGCAGCTTGCAAAATAAAGTTTAATTTCATCCCTTATGAACTTTCAACAGGGAGCTGTCACCTGAAGGAAAAAAACACAGAAAAATATATGTGCACATACGCAAACACACACATACATACATACGTATTAGAGTCAATGCAATGATTAATACACATCCGAATTATTATACCTACTAACCAAGTGATTACATCATGTGAAACCTTGCTCTTTATTAAAGGGGAAATCTGCTTTCCTTGGTGAGAAAATCTCTTGTCTCTGCCTTTTTGAAAAGGCAGATTTTGAAATAATTAGGATTTGGCCCAGGAATAGTTCTTCAGCTCCTGAGATCTCACTCTCTCTCGCTCAAACCCAAAAAGCCCAGTGGCCAGGGCAATAACAAGTGTGGTTCATTATCCTGTTTGGCTTTGGAGTGGAGTTCTACTATTTTCTTGTTTGTTTTGTGGAGATTTTGTGGGTTTGATTTGTTTTGTTGTTTATTGGGGTTGTATAAAGAATTTAAAGTTTTTAATTTAAAATTACCCCTGTGTAGAACTTAAGTTTGCTAAGCCACAGGCAGTGTCTGCCCTGGACATCTTATAGTCTAGAAGAAGAGACAGACAGACTAAAAAAGTGCAAAGGAAGAGAAAGAAAACTACTGGTGGTGGCCAAAAATGGAGAGAAATTTCAAATCTCTGCTCATGTTAATGTTGGTTTGACCTCCTGTATCCCACACAGGAAGAATAACCCTCCTCAGCTCTCCTACCCGGAGAGATCGTCTAATGAGGACCTGACTTGAAGTACAATCATGCTCATCTCTGGCAAGTGTTTGCTTATGAAGATGCCCCTGCTTATTGCAGTGGGTTTGGATGAGACCAACTTTCAAGATCCCCTCCAAATGAAACTATTCTGTGACTCTACAATTCTAAGTAGCTGCACAAATTCAGCAAGATTCAAAATAACAGTTAACTACTCCTTTCAGCATGCGAGGCCTGTGCCCAAGTCCAGGGCAGATCTTTGATCTTCAAACCCTCAAGTAGGACACCCAAGTGAGAATACTCAAGTTTGCACAGAGGGCAGAGGGGCAGATTGGTCCTGTGAGTCCATTTTTAACAATGTGTTTCAAAGAGCTAACTTCTACAATTCAAGAAAGAAGCCCTAGTGACTNGATATGACTGATTCTAGTCCTTTCACTCAGACTCAAGGAGGTAAGTTAGCTACAAAGGTCTGTGTTCAAGTGGTTACAATATTTGATGAAGTTTAATCTTTCTGGTACTTTTAATAGCCACCTCTCAAATCAGTGGCACAGCTGGTGTCCAACATAAGGGTAAACACACCAAATATTGCCTACTCCAATGTATCAATTAAGTAGTGATGAACTCTGAGAAGAAAAGCCATAAAAGGATAAAAGGTGTTTTAACTTCTTTACCCTGAAGAGCTGTACATAGAGGATAATTAATTGAGGATAATTAATTTCACTATAGGTGAAAGCCTAACTCAACTGCTGGAAAAAGCCATGAATGAATGAATAACACATACACGCACATATGTAAATAGAGATGGAGAGAGAGAGAGAGACAGAGAGAGATACACACACAAATCATAAAAATTCTTCCTACATACATATGTATTTATATATTTATGAATTAAAAAGTTTGCAAGACTCCTTTGGATATGGGCCTAAAGAGTACCCCTGCAACATGTACAGACACCTTCAAAACCTGGGATGGATCCTTGCCATCATTTGTTACATCCCAGTCACTGTCCTTTCCAGGAATTAAACAACACATGGTGAAATCAGCAAGATATCCAGACTGAGACAGACAATAGTCTGCCCTGCATTAGGGAAGAGGGAAGCATCCTGAGCATGGTCACAGAATGGGGTCACTTTTAAAATGTCTTGAAAACGTAAAAAACTTCTTGTCCACCTGGAAGGTCACATGTATTTACTTAAGGTTCAAATGGGTCAGCTTAGGGCAACATATACATGGACCTCAGCAGTAACCTAATTCTGACTTCTTGAGAGCATGGTTTCATGAATTACAAATGCATTTAGAAATTCAAATTTGAACTTTACCAGTTCCCATGAAAATAAAATCATATATCCATGTTACCTGAGCAAGCCAGCCAAAATCCCAAAGAGCACCTGTTACATATATCAAGTATCAC
>VZUA01067470.1:10626-22120 GCA_013401035.1 Horornis vulcanius
AGAGAGTAAGGCACAAGAATAAATTCATAGTGCCAGCACAGAATAAGAAGCATATTCTGGAATAAAATTTGGAAATTCTTTATACATATTTAAAAATTTTCTCAGTATCTTTGAGAAAAGTAATACTGTCGAAAGAATTTAATGTCTTTCTAATTGTGCAAAAATTGAAATAGGTAAATAAACTGGTATGTTTGGTATACAGAATATCAGTGTAATTCTTCATAAAGCTATTTCATAATTTGAATGCATGCTAACATGGAGCTATAATGCATGAAAATAAGTATATAATTCCATATAATCTTTAATATCCTTAGCTTATCCTTAATTGCTTATAACATTAATAGTCAGTGTATGTATATAATAGATATACACACACTCATCTAGAGGGTAAAAAAAGCTTTTTTTAAAGAGGAAACATTATATTTTTTGCTTACATATAAAGATAATAAATACTAAAATCCAGTAAGCATAGCTTTTCACTACTAATTTTTTTCTTGAAAAGTGGGAAATTCCCAAACTTTTTTTTTTTTTGCATTAGCTTTCCAAATTTTAATTTAACGCACTTTCAACTTATGAAAACAAGATTTTTTTTCTTAACTTCTCTCAAAATAAAACAAAGCACACAATTTCTTTATAATTCTAAAGTACATAGAATAACCTTTTTGGATATTTTGATGCAATCTTAGAATGTTTGGAAGTTTAGCAGTTGACAGCTTGAACATGTATGATGAATTAGCAACTTGCGAACTTAAACAATTTTTCATTAGATTAAAAAACACAGAACAAACAACCAGCATTTATTTCTTTCTGTATGTCTATTTTCTTAGATTAAAACATTGTATATATTCATTATTATGCTATCTCCTGTATCAAGGAAGATGTCAGAGCCATTTTAAACCACTGGCAGCCAATTGATTTGTAATTTAGTCCATGCTGAATATTAAAAGGGAAAAGGAACAGATAAATAGTTAGAATTAGAAGCCATTAACCAGAATTAACTCTCTTGGGTACCAGTCTTGTTTACTACCTTTCTCAATGACCCAGATGAAGAGATCAAGTACCTCCTCAGTAAGCTTGCAGACAGATGGGCAGGAATGTTGATATGCTTGAGAGTAGGAAAGCTCTACAGGTTGGATCAGTGGACTGAGGCGAGTTGCATTGGGTTCAACAACTCTGAGGGCTGGGTCCTGCACTTTTGTCACAACAACCCCAAGCAATGCTACAGACTTGGGGAAGGAAGATTAGGTGGAAAACTGCCTAGTGGAAAAAGACCTGGGTGTGCATGTTGACATGAGCCAGCTTGTGCCCAGGTGGCCAAAAAGGCCATTGACATCTTGGCCTATATCAGCAATAATGTGGCTGGCAGGACCAGGGAAATGATCATCCTGTATTCAGCACTGGCAAGGCCACACCTCAAATCCTGTGTTCAGTTNATGCTTGAGAGTAGGAAAGCTCTACAGGTTGGATCAGTGGACTGAGGCGAGTTGCATTGGGTTCAACAACTCTGAGGGCTGGGTCCTGCACTTTTGTCACAACAACCCCAAGCAATGCTACAGACTTGGGGAAGGAAGATTAGGTGGAAAACTGCCTAGTGGAAAAAGACCTGGGTGTGCATGTTGACATGAGCCAGCTTGTGCCCAGGTGGCCAAAAAGGCCATTGACATCTTGGCCTATATCAGCAATAATGTGGCCGGCAGGACCAGGGAAATGGTCATCCTGTATTCAGCACTGGCAAGGCCACACCTCAAATCCTGTGTTCAGTTTTGGGCCTTTCATCACAAGAAAGAAAGACACTGATGTGCTGGAGTGTATTGATAGAAGGGCAATAAAATCAGGAAAGTTTCTGAAGTACAGGTCTAACAGGAACAGCTGAAGGAGTGAGATTGTTTAGTTTGGAGAGAAGGAGACTCAGGAGGGATCTTATCACTGTCTACAACTGTGTGAAAAGAGGTTGCAGTGAGATGGGGATTGGTCTCTTCTCCCAAGTAACAAGTGACAGGACCAGAGGAAATGGCCTCAGGTTGCACCAGGGAAGGTTTAGATGGTTTAGATAGGGAAAGTTTTCACCAAGAGTTGCCAAGTGTTGCAACAGGCTGGCCAGGGAAGTGGTTGAGTCACCATCCCTGGAGGTATTTAAAAGAGGTGTAAGTGTGGCACTTAGGGACAAGGTTCAGTGGTGGATATGGCAGTGCTGGGTTACTGGTTAGGGTTGATGAGACTAAAAAGGTCTCTTCAAACCTAAAAGA
Organism: Horornis vulcanius; assembly: GCA_013401035.1. Lineage (NCBI taxonomy): Eukaryota > Metazoa > Chordata > Aves > Passeriformes > Scotocercidae > Horornis > Horornis vulcanius. Next base: position 12,873 of record VZUA01067470.1, read on the forward strand.
TGCTATGATTTGCTGATTTTATGATAGAAATTAATTACTTCTGCTTATTCAATAAAAATCTTTCCATTTTAGTCAGCTTCTAAGGTATATTATTCAGACATATTTAGGCCATTTACATTATGTAAAAGTCATCTCTGCACATAGCTGGAACATAAATTACAGTGATTTTGGATACTATGATGGCTTCTTTAGAAGCTCAGGGGAAGACAGGAATGTGTACAATGAAAAATGAAGCTTGCTTTGTCCATGTTTCACTGCAGTTCAGCGTAAACCACTTACAGTCTAGAAGACACAGCAAGTTTCTGAGAGGTATTTGCACAGTCACTTATAATATTCCACTCTCCTCCTGGGAAAATACTCTTTTGCATCTGGCTGGGTCAGAATCCAGCTCTTCTGCTTTCACACCCGTCTTTGAGGAATCAGTCTTTGGCCTCTCTCTGTGCCTTTGTTTCCTACCCCACCCATCCTGACAGTTTAGACTATCAGTTTAGGCAATCAAATACCATTTTGTTCTATGTTTAACACTCAGCATAATGACTCCCAGTTTAGTCTACAGTCTCTGGGCACTCCTGTAATGATGGTGTTGTACTAACATTGTCTAGCAGAATGGCAGTAATTTTTCATCCGATCTGAATTCTGCTCCTGAAAGCACTCATAGCATTTTTAAGGTATGTATTGGATCAGAATAGTTCTCAAGATATCCCGTTCTACTGCCTTTATTGTCTGATTGAATTATTAAGCTGGGTGACATCTATCAGAGTTAAGCTTCAATTTTAAGATTTTATTCAAGCCTTACTTACTCTGCTCCTTCCCTCTGATAATGATTGGTATGTGAAATATTGTAGCAAAAAACACTGCCTACAAGTCACCCAAGGGTTTACTGGAAGCTGGGTAGGCTTTTCATTGCTTGGGTGAACCACCAACATGCTAATATAATTCTTTTTCTTTGGATAATTCTCATCTGTAGTGATTGCATTTCTTTCAAACTGTTCTTTAGCTTAGTCTTTAAAAGTGAGCAAGTCTAATGGCTTCTAATTTTGTTGACTAGAACATCAAGAGTAAATAGAAATATTTTCCTTTTGATTATTTCCCACAAAAAACCCAAAACTTTACAGATAATAATAATGGAAAAAACCCAGATATATTGATATATTTCAAGCATGCATTCTTTCATATTGGATTTTTTTTTTATTTTAGAAAAAACTTCCTGAAATTGATAATATTCTTTTGTAGTAAAATCTCATGAAAATCCTGAAAAAATATATAGCTTTATGAAGCTTCATTTATTGAATTTTTTCCAGTTACTAGGGTGCAGATGTGCTCCCTCTTGCCTACAGGACTGACTTGAAGAAAATAGTTGCATATTCAAAGTAGCTCCCAGCTCCTAAGGCAAAACCTAGATGATTCATCTTCCCTACAAGAAAATAGCAATTGTATTAAATATTCACAGAATATAGCTACAGCACTTACAAAGGTGTGTTCCAAGCTACAAAAGGGACAGACAATGTATCTTGGAAGAATCAATGTGATATTTTAAAAATACAAAGTTTATTTGTTTATTTTGTTTATTTTGTCACAGAACAAAATGTGAACCACCTACTCCAGTGAGTAGACAAAATACACCCTGAAAGTTAAATGACACAGTTAAGGAAACCAAATGAATTTCTGACACTTGAATATTTCCTTCCCTTGCTCTTTAATTTTTTTTTTTTAATTGCAAATTTGGATGAATTAAAAAATTAATATAATAATATCTACATATGCGTGTATGTTTATGTACATTCATAGACAAATATTAATGTTCTATAAACATATGTATATAGAGATATATTGGTCATAAGTTTGCATTCACTTACTTCATTATTTTGTTTCCCTGGCCTTTATATCTCCTCAAATCTTTATTCCCATGTTGTCTTCTCTAGATTTACAACCAGAGAGACATAAATGTCTTTTAACTGCACATGTCATTAACTTTTTTATGTTCTTTGATGTGACTGAACTGAATGTTGCCTATTCTGGACGTGTTCAATCCTGCCCAGCTGTAGAATGGTGAGAAAACTGAAGTGGAGGCATGGTACACATTTGTTATGTTGTCTGGATCTTCTGTGGATCTTTTGTGCTTTTTGCTGTAAGAGCCTTTTTTACATAATGAGCTTCAAAAATAATCCAAAATACTCAGAAGATTTATATTGCAGTAAAGCTATGTTTTGTTAGATTTTTTGGGGATGCCATCACAGCTGATCTAATGAAGATTTTCTATGACATTCCACTGTTGTAAAAGGACGTAACAGACAAAACACATGAGTTTAATACAAAAAGTTGCTACATGTCTAGGAGGCAAAACAGCTTTTCACAAAGTCTCAGACATGTTTTTGTGTGTGATATGCTAAAGACATAAAACCAGTGATTGCATAGCCTCTTAAAATGACAAAGCATGAAAGATGAACCTGCCGATGTAACATTAATCAGAGGAAATTTTCTACTTCCCACCTGTCACCCTACACCATTAAATAAAAGAGACTTATAAAGAAAGGGAACTGGTTTTGTTTTCTGCACCAGAAAGGAGATTATAAGCATATTTAATTAGTTATTGTTTACAAAGTGCTTTAGATGCTTGAAAAAAAGGTGCTAGATAAGCATAATCATAATTATGTGCTTTTTCTAGAGCTGGGCAATGTAATTATGATGTCTGCACAGTCTTTCACATGAGCAGGCTACAGAAATATTGAATGTTGAGATTTTTTTTTCTTACTCGTGCTAGACATCAGCAAGACTGAATTTTCGTTTCAGTTTTATGTCATTAATGAGTTCATTTATCAATGTGTCCTTGGCAATCAGGACCATGACTAACTTATGTTGAGTTTTCCTGACATTTATTTTCAGTAATGCAGGTGCATTTTATTATTTCATATTTTTCTACAAATATATATATATATTCAAATGTATGATGGAAATACTTGTCAGCACCTGAAGATTTTTAGAGAAAGATTTAGTCTTGATAATAGCTTAATTGTCAAATTGTCTTCTTATAAAAGAAAAGGAAAAAAAAAGATGCATTATATTATATGAATTACCTTTTCTTTTCTCTTTATTTTATTTCAGTATCAACATGTAAACATTCTATTTGAGATGTTTATTAAATTATCCCGATTATGAGCTGGATTGTGGGATACCTTGAACTCTACACAGGTCATTGCAAATGCCTAACCCTAAACATAGTGTTTAATGCTGCAATTTAGGGTTTTTGAAGTCTGATCTGATAAGGTTATCTATATCTCTCTTACGAGTAATTGGAATGTTTTTAAAGATAATTCATTCCACCCAGCTGGAGTGTGCCCTGCCCTTTGTTCCACAAAACTTATCAAAGAAGGGTGATAACTCTTTGAAAGAACTTATATTTTAAAAATGCAACCAGAATAACACTTTTTTTTCATAAAGCATTATTTTAAAGTTCAACCTCAGGAAAGTAGATGAAAGAGATTGCACCAGTTCTTTTCTCCTTCTATAAGATGCCATCACCTTTAGATATATGTTAGTTTGATTCACATAAAGAAGTACTATGCATCTCTTTAAAGAAAGCTTTGCCACTATGAAGAAAATAAATCAAGTTCAATAAAGAAACTGAAGTCAGATCTGGAGAAAGGATGAAGGAAATGTTGCATGCTGGCTAGAAAGTAGGACACAGTTACAGAGAGGTTAGAGTAACAAAGGTTCGAGTTTCTGCTCTAAACTCTATCTGTTTTATCCAGTTTAATGACAAAACTGGGATGCGTGTGACACGAATAGTGAAAAATCTCTACACACATGTAGATATGCAATGTGGTAAAGTTTAAAGAAGTTAGGACTTTTTTTAAGAGTTTCAGTAATGTACCTAGTAACATAGACCTAAATTTGTGTGCTGGTTTTGCGCGGAAGTGATTTTTCAAAGAAAGCTGTGGCAAAACCAACCAGTGATGAGCTTTAAATATTGACAACCTGATTAACCAATTAAATATGGGAATATGCCTCTGTGAAAATGCAAGTTAAAAATCAGGAAAAACCCTGGGAAGTACTCTTTTCTTCCAGCCTGGGAGGAGGTAACTGGTGGGGGAGCCAGCCCCACCACTGCATGGCCCGTGGGCCTGGCGTGGCCTGGCCAGAAGCAGCTGCTGCTGTAGCCCTGGCAGGGCAGCAGGAGGGGAGGAGAGAGTGCCCTGTCCCAGCTGGGTCGGTCCTGAGCTGAGTGGTGCTAACATCCTGCTGCTAAAGCCACCCTCCACCACAGCCCCGAGAGGCCTAGCTGGGCCAGGTGGCCACTGCTGAGGGGCTGGGCCCTTCCCCACTCCAGCACAGCTTTCTGAAGAATCCTTCACTGTAAGCAGCTCTGGCCGCTGCTACCAAGTCATCCGGCTGAGGTGGGGAGCCCAGCTGTGCAGAGTGACCCCACATCTGGAGTTGGGTGCGGGATCCTGGTGCAGCCCCAGAGTGGCCAGGATTTACCACCTTCAGTCAGTGCCCAGGAAATACCATCATGGCCCTCTGCAGATCTGTGAGAAATATTAACTCTTTCTTTGCACAGATGAAATTTGCAAAGCACAAATCCTCTCTCAAGTGAGAGAAAAAGACAGAGTGAAATCATGTAGAGAGATAACATGAAGATATCAATGTCAGTGAAGGAGGAGTTGAATTTTAGATGGAAAGAAAACAAGAAGATGCCTAGGTTTTAGGCTGAAATTCTTTTGTAAGCCACGGTAATGGACTGTGATATACTAGAATACCCCTTTAAATAGTGGAAGGCATGGATGGGGAGATGAGAGTATTCAAATTGTAGATCTAAGCAAAAGCATTTGTGGTGAACTAAGTAAATATTGAAGTAGTTGTGATCTTATGTGGAGCTTGAAAAGAGAGAGAGATGAGATGAGATGAGATGAAGATCTGCCCACAGAAGGAGAAGAGATCGCTATTCTTAGAGGTTATGAAAACCTTCGCTTTTGAACCATTCATCTTTAAAATGGTACCCCATGAGTTTATAATGCAGCTGTGGGAAAGCTGCTTGATATGGGAGGGACTTCAAAAATGCAGATTCCCAGGCAGCAGCTAAAATTAAAAGCCACAAGAGAACTGTCTTTCTTGTGGGGAAGTTTCCTTGGAAGACCAAAAGAGACTTCTGTCTCTGAGGAAACTGATGAAAGACTATTTTATAGGTGCTAAACAAACCTAGAGTTCCAAATTTTGTCTCTATATGCTGTCCATGAGAAGGGAAAAGAAAGTAGTGGAGGACGGGAAGTATTTTGAAGGTTTTATTCTGATTCTTATAATTTTTTTTCTCTCTTGTAGTTTTTTTAATAAACCTGTCTTTATACCCTTTTAAGTTTTGAGCCTGCTTTGCTTTTCTCCTAATCCTATCTCACAGCAGAAAAAGAGTAAATAATTCAAACCACTACACTACTTGGTGCCGTGATTCAGGTACAGAAATAGGCAAACTTGAAACCACTACATGAATTGGTGTTTCTGCCTGTTTTCGACCTGAAACTCTCACAATTAGTAACCTGAGAGCAAAACAGTTTTAGAACATTTTTATGAGGCCAGTATGTAAAAATAGTATTATTTTTTCTCCAAGGGAAATTTATAGTTTTAATTTTGTGTTGAGTGCTACCAAATGAGATTCAAAAGCCACTCTTCCACAGAATAGAAAATCTGGTGAAACAAGAGTAAGACCATCTACACTACATATTTCAAAATTATTGAACTTTTTAACTTCTATGTTAAAAACCTTATATTAAATATTAAAATTATATATTAATATAAATTAAACATATTTAATGGCCTGAAAGCCAATATTCAATCAATTAAAATATGAGAAGAATAAAATGTTAATCTTAGGTTGCTACCTTAGACTGAAACCTTTCAGTAATACTGAAATGGCTAACTAAAGAATATTTTACTTTTACCTTCTGAATATTTTGTGGAAATCTCTCAACTTGACTGTTTAAAGTAATTATAAAAGAATTATTCTTGTTACACCTAGACATCAAGTATCATAGAATTCTGATTTATTATAGCTCCCTCATTATCTGCTTCTTATTGTAGCTGCTGTTTTTCCTCATCCACTGAACAAAATGTAATAGTACTGTATAGTTCCACACTGTAAACATGATTCACAATTATCAACTACCTATAAACTGTTGAGCATTGCACTTAATTACAGGGAATTAAAATAAAAGACTAAATTATTAATGTATATATAAAACATAAATTTCTAGAGCCTAATACTTGGTTCTTCTATTTATGTTTTCTAGCTTTGAGATAGATATGAACTTCATATACTTGATGCATATAACTAGGGCAAGATCACAATTTTTCATGTAAATTAAAACAAATGTCAGGAAATTGTGTGGAATGACCGATTACAGGGTACAAGAAAAAGAACACCAAACAATGAGCAATATGGTTATGCTTGAAAAACCTTAATGTCATAACTGCAGTGTTAACTAAAAGTCTGGACATTCATATGCAGATTTTATCAGTTCAGCAAAAATTCATTCTCACTGAAAATAAAAATAGGAAACAGACAATGAAACACAAGAATAAAGGTAAATTAGAGAATGACAAATTTGTTTCTATCTCCTAGTGTAAAAAACACAAAAGAGAACTTGCAACATACAGATAAATGAAAGGTTGATAGGAAAGGAAAGAAATAAATACAAAGAAGGAAAAGTGAACAGGTAGAAAATATCCAGTCAGGCAATCTCACAGCTAAGACAAAGAACAGAAGATCTCTGCCTTCTTCTGTATTACTTAACTTCACTATCACAATGAACACACAAACTGTAAGTCAAATCTGCACTGATGTGGAAATGGTGATCAGTCCAGCAATTAACTCCCTACTCATTTTCAGAATGTTACCAATATATATATTTTTTTAAATTCATAATTCTTTATTTAGTTCTCTAGGATTAGCACTATATGCCCATTTCATACTGTGCCTAATGCGATGGCCATGGTTTTCAATGACCTGCTAAGAACCTATCTGAGAGATAAAATTGCATCACATCTCTCTTATTTAAATTTTAAGAGGGTTGTTTTGTTTGGTTTTTTTCCTGATTTTGCTCTTACATGGTANGGAAATGGTGATCAGTCCAGCAATTAACTCCCTACTCATTTTCAGAATGTTACCAATATATATATTTTTTTAAATTCATAATTCTTTATTTAGTTCTCTAGGATTAGCACTATATGCCCATTTCATACTGTGCCTAATGCGATGGCCATGGTTTTCAATGACCTGTTAAGAACCTATCTGAGAGATAAAATTGCATCACATCTCTCTTATTTAAATTTTAAGAGGGTTGTTTTGTTTGTTTTTTTTCCTGATTTTGCTCTTACATGGTATCTTATGTACAAAAATTGTACTATAGCTTCTGTAGCAGTTCCCTGCTGTACCTCCATACCCCAGGGTGCTTCAGGAGAGGCGGCACTGAACGGGGTGTGACATGCTCCCTGACGAGTCTGCAGGTCCCGGTTATCGAAGGCTTCGGCACAGGGACAGATGGAACAGCAGAGCCGGGTCTTGGAGGTTGAACAGAGGTGTTTATTCAACGCATGGTGGATGGCCAAGACCCCTTCTCCACGTGGAGAGGGCTTTTTATGTACACAGAAAGCGGAAGGGGATGGGGTCAGGGTGACTCAGCCAGTGATGACACAGCATGAGAGGGCATTAGGGGAAGTAAAAAGGATTGCAACGCCTGGGTTGGACCAAATACTGGGGAGAAACCAGGGGTGTGTTGGGTTAAACCATACATTGAAAATATGGATATGGAATGACCTAAAAGCACACTGCAACAAGCTTCAATTCATCACTACTTACAAAAACATTTCCCTGTCCTTAGTCTTCTCCATGCAATGTTGGTGTTGCAACACCAACAGTGTCTTCAGAGACTGTTTAGATGTTTTCCCCCTTTTCATTTAGGGCCACAGATGCATCTTTAAGTGCCACCGGGACAGTGTAGAGGAAAGAACATTGTTTCTCTAGAAACATTCACAGTAAAGCCCATCTTTATAAATCACATCTAGAGTTCCAAAGGAAATGCAATGTTATCTAGTAAACAGATTACTGCAATTTATTAAATTTTGAGGTCAAAATGATTTAATTTCACCACTGACTAACTGTAAGATCTCAAAGAAATAAGATAGTCTTTGGACCCCAATACTATTAAAAAAAGACAAATCTTCAGCTTTGAAATTTCCAAAAATTAAAACAATTACTGAATTGTTGCTTTGGTTCACAAACTCTAGCTGCAAAAGTGTCAGATGTTGTAAAACTGAACTTTAGCATAAAATATATATTTATTGAAGTAATAGAGAAGATTACTGAAAATGTACTATAGATTAACATACTTTCCGTGTCTCTGAATTATTTTAACTAATGAAGGAAGAAAAAGGTAATTTCTCTGAAAAGAGCAAAATGCAGACACTTTGAAATAAAGTAAAAATGCACACAGGAAATAATAATTTTGTGAGTGTTATTTTCTAGTCAGTGGAAGGACATTTCTGTAGGTCCAGATTCATAGCTTGTTATTGTTTTTTTTTTTAAGTGTTGGGGGATAGAGAGAAAAAAAAAAATTAAAAGAGACTGAAATATCTACTGCCAGGTTCTTCAGGGAAGGAAATTATTTCTATAAACAGAAAAAAACCCCAGTTTTTATTTTAAAGGATGATGGATTGGTTGGGAAAACTATGTAAATCTTTGAGCTTTGCTGAGAGAGGGTTAAATCCACATTGTTGTGGTTTAATCCCAGCCTGCAACTAAACCCCACACAGCCTCCTGCTCACTCACCTGCTGAGATGATGAGATGAGGTAGAGAATTGGAAGAATAAAAGTGAGAAAACTCAGCAGTTGAGATAAAGACAGCCTAATAAGTAAAGCAAAAGGCATGCACACAAGCAAAGAAAAAACAAGGAATTTAAGCAAAATAAGGAATTAATTCATCACTTTCCATGGGCAGGCAGCACACCTGTATAAAAGTACCCCCAGGAAAGTGTAGTTACTTGGGAAGAAAAACACCATCACTAAAAATGTCTCCCCCTTTATAGGAAATTGCTGGGAGGTCTGATGAGAGATTTCTGGAGACAGGGATGCTCTTCAGGACACGTGGTTTATTGGTCGTGGGGGTGGACAGCCTGACCAGCTCCGGCTGAAGCGTGGTCACCCGAAGAGAGAGAGAGCCCGAAGAACGCGGGCGGAAGAGAGGGAGAGAGGGAGAGAGAGA
>VZUA01067485.1:6839-17809 GCA_013401035.1 Horornis vulcanius
AAAAAAAAAAAGGACTGCTTTTAGCTTTTCTTTCCTTAGCATTTTTATTTTGTCTGAGGGAAAAAGGGAATAAACAAATATGTTTTAAAATGACCTGTGAGGGGCAAAATATATGCATAGAGATTTTATCCAGCACTTCTAAGGATCTTGGAAGTGCTACATCTACACTGTAGTTTCTTTGTTACAGCTCTGTATACATTTATACAAAAGAGAGATGAAAGGGGGGAGAGAGTGGTTGATAGGGGTTGTGAGAAGTTGGTGGAATTAGATGGCAAGGGGTCAGGTTACAGACAATGTAAGCTAAAATGCATCAAAGGATATGAAGCAAAGGACTAGATCAAAGTCTAAGAAGCCAAGTACAAGAATAAAGGAGTGATAATTGTAGGCAGCGAGAGAGAGCGCTGGAATAGAAATGTGATAATGGTATGACCTCATGACTCAGTCTCCTGCTTTTTCCCCCAAGTCACCCGTTTCCCTGCACAAGGCACATGGGCAGGAGCGTGTGTGGCAGGAGGGAGCAGCAAGGGGTAAAAGGGAAAGGAGTTCTGGGGCTGATAACCTTCCTGGGCTTAAAGGAAAAATTCACTTTGCTTTTTTGCAATGTGCTTCATTGATAGGTTTTCCACAGGACCACAGGCCTGTCCTCACAGGCGCTGGTGTGAAACAGGGAGCCTGGAAGGATGAAAAGCTGGAGGTCAGAGCCTGCTTTCCTGCAGCCCAGCAGAACACAGCAGACACAATGGGTGCGAGCCCATTTTAAAATCACAGCTGGGCCCTATTTCAGAGAAATTATTGGGTACTGATTCCTCTCTGCTCTGTGGCTGAGACATCATGGCTAGGACAGCTGCCATGATCCAAAGAGTTCCTAAATTATTCTCATCTTCAACTGTAGGTTCGTTCTGAGGATGACTTTACATTAGATATCCACTTTTCCAGGGACCAAATGCATTTTATTGCCAAGGAGAAGCTTCCCTTTCACATCTATGAGGTCCCTCAGTCTTCACTCCTGTAGAGCACAGAGTACAAGTCCCTGTACATCCAAAGGAGTCTGGCAGGTCAGGGAATTTCTTACCCTGGGTTCCTGGACTGATGATGCAGAATTTCCTCTGGTGTCACCATGCCCCAGTAAGAAGCTGTGACATCACTTCAGGTGACTGCATCAATCAAGGCTGGGGTTTGTTCCGTGATCCCTGACACAGGTTTTTAATTTGGGACAGGGCAATGGCCCTCATCATCCCTCATGACCAGCTCATGGTGATGTTTCTTGGTGTCTTTGAAGGCTGAGGCCAAGGCTGCACAGGGTGAAAGCTCTTCTTGTGAACTTTGCTGCACTTTGCTCCGTGGTTGATCTTTGGGAGTAGATGACAAATGGGGACAGTCATCACATGCAAGTCTCCTTCTGCTGTCCACAGGGCTGGACTGGTGCCAAGATCCTGCCCTGCTCCAGCAGCTTTGGAACATCAAACTGTTGGTGCCAGAGAATAGCAGCTTCTCTGTTGCCTCCTCAGTGATGCAGTCGCCTATTATTTCTGGTTTATCTGGAATGCAAGTGAGGCACCACTGCCTTGCCTCCCTCCAGCCTTTTTCCTTGCAGGCTGCCTTCCCTTCTCCAGTGAAGTCTCAGGACATCCATTCTCTCTTAAGTGGGTGAACAAATCAAAGCAAACCACTTGCTGGTCTCTCAGACATCCATTTGCTGCCTGTGTGCATCATTTATCTCTTCACCTCCCTCCCTGCTCAGAGTCATTTGGTGATGTGTTTATTTATTTTTCAGATTTAGAGGTTGAGCTCCATCTCTGGACAATGTTATAGGGTGGAGGAATCTATCAGAGGGTGCTGGAATAAATTCTGTAGAAGCAGAAAATCTTCAGGAAATTCAGTCTCTCCTTGCTGGGCCACAGGTTCATGTTCAAATATTTCTTTCTCGAAAAATCAATTATTGAGACATAAAAGTGGCCAGAAGGCAGACAACTCTTTCTCTGCCTCACTGCCCTGTCTCTGTGCCAGTGCAGATTCTTTATCCCATCTTTGTGTACCACTGCTTTGCTGACGAGTGCTCAGGTAACTCCCAGCTCTTCACTGAAATGTCTGCATCAGTCATAAGGACGTGCTTAACCAGAATCACTCTGGAATCTGTTGAACATTAGTTTATACCTGAGTGAAAGAGCCTGCCAGACCTTCCAGACAAACATCTACACCAAAAAATCTTTGACTGGACTCTTGAGACACTGAAGGCCATTGCTGTGTTGACAGACCTGGATCAGAAATGTCCTTTCTTTCCAAAGTAATTTTACTTCTCTAAGTGTTTCATTCCTTGCATTTTCAGCTTAAATAGAATACAAACACTGAGAGACACTTCAACAAACTCTTCCTTTGGAGCTCAGATGCCCACCAATATTTCCAACATTTATAGGCCATGGCACATTATCCCCAGGAACTGGGCTGGCAGAATTACTGGAAAACTCAGGAATTTTGAGGACAGCAGAGGAGGTGGGAGAACAGATAGGAGTGTGATAGTTTCAGATGTGACATTTTTGTCACAAAGCATATGAGAAATGTATGGGAGAGTGGGAATTCTCAGTGTTGCCTCTTCCCTGTCTCCCTACAGGCTTTGTTGCTCAGCTGATGCTCCTGGACAGCAGGTCGTACTTGCAGCCTGGTTTTTGCCATTGTTTGACCCCAACACACCTGTGGGGCAGCAGCAGCAGGTTTCCAGCCAGAACTGCAGTGGCTGAAGCTGCTGAGTAGTGCTGTGGCTCAGTGCCAAGCTCCCTTGCAGATCTGCTGACGCTGACACGGACCAGAGGGATCTGGGAAGTGTGGTTATGTGCTGCTCTCTGCCCTCACTAAACCCTGCTGCCCTGTGCTGATAAAACAGCTCAGAAAACACTGCCAGGAGTGATCATGGTTCAGCTGTGCCAGGCCTGGTACAACTGATGTGAGTCACGGAAGATAAAGAGAGTAAACATGTAGGAACTTTTGCCTTGAAAATTGCTTAATCCCATCAACTGCTGAAAATGACTACAGAGAAGCTGCAACCACAAGGTCTAAAATGTCTTCTAAAGCTTGAAAGGGACACTGGCCACTGCTCTACCCACTCTTGGGGAGCCACACTGATGTCATCAGTACCCAGATCTGCCAAAAAATCACCCCATTGTGACTGAACCAACTATGGTCCCGCTCTGAAGCCTCGGGGCCATGCAAGAGTCTGGGGGAAGCCACACAGGGATTAGAAGGAAGTGTGGCCTGCACAACGACCTGGAAATTGTCTTGCACATCAAGGAACAACTAGACAGCAGGAAGAACACAGTAAAACCCATTCACATGATTTTTGATTTGGGTCAGTTCATGACCTGTGAATTCTGACCCTTATAGGTGTACTAGAAACACAAAACTTCATTTACAATGATCATCATAAACCCTTATTTTGATGCTGTGTATGTGACCCAAAGGGTGTAGAGAATTAAGGAATAGTGGTTCAAAGATATTTAAAGAACTATGGAGGTTTGCACGAGAAGCTTGTCTGAAAGGTTCATTTTACTGGGCAACAATTTGTTTTTAGACACCTGTAGGGGTCCTGCACCCAAAGTTGATGTCATAGAGTGCCTTGTGGTTGTCTGCTCTGGAAATGTGGGTAAAAGAAACTTCCCAAAAACCAGTTCCTGTTTTTCTTCTCCATTCTTCTTGGAGTTCTGCAAAACCTGTGACTTTCATTGACTCATATCATGGTGAAACATTTCCCAGAGTACTGTCAACTTCACTCACTTGCCTTGGGTTTGACCCTATCAATTACACTCCAAAATATCAATAGTTATCAATCCCTGACCCTAGGGGACATCAGGGGGCACAGGATGACCCAGTAGCCCCTGGGCAACCACCACCCTACGTGTGGAACACAACACACAGAAACACTGACACTCAAAAAGAGAAAGCAACAAAGCTCACAGCTCTAAGTGAGGGGCCAAGAGGACAAGGAAGCTTTATGGTTTTGACACAAGAGCCATGAGCTTTGCAAAGGAGGAGAAGGGAGAGGTTCCTCTGACCCAAAGCAGCCTGGCCAGTTTTCTCAGCCAGGAAGTCCCCATGTGTTGTTGCATCCCACAGTTTTGACATAAATCTGGAAATTTTGTACTCTTTTTTGCCTGGTTGTTTCCCTTTGACACATTTGGGCACGTATGAGAAACCTCAAAGGGAGGAGGGCAGTCAGTAATGGGTGTTGGGTGAGCACAGGGGTGTGAAGTCTTGTGAGATATTCCTAAAACACTGAAAAGAAAAAGAACCTCTTACATAAATCACAGCACGCATTGTCTGTTTAAAGGCTGATCACAACGAGTTCTGGTTTGCTCACCATTGGCTGGCTAAGCAAGAGGGTCTAAAATCATGAGACATTACAGCCAAAGTCTTCAATAAAATCTCTGCTGTGAGAAAATTGCCAGGTAGGTATGGTCAATCCAGAAAGACAAAACACTCAGTGATGGGGAAAGTTTCCTTGACTGAATAGAGCTGGAAGCTCAAGCAGCTCCTTAAATTTCTCCTTGTCAAAGTAGATCTTTTTTCTGTGTGTTTTTAGTTATGAAATTTTATAGTTTGGTATTGCTTCAGTGTTTTTTGTTAATTTTAAATTTTTGACCCTAGTTAGAAAGCAGAACCATGTTTATCTGGCTTTGACATTAGTATAGCCCTCTCAGCACCAAGACTCTTAAGGTCAGACCTGCAAACAGTTTCCTCTCAGGCATCCTGTCAGTCCCACACAGTTTTTGGCAGCCCAGAAATAAATAATTTATCTAGCAAGGTATCCTCAAAATATTCTAAGCTCTCTTAAAAAAAGGTGGGTTTTTTCAACTGGCAAAAATCAACAGAAATGTTCATCTCTCCTGCAATTCCATCTAGCTAAAGATAATACAAAGGGATGGGGAAAATTGATAAAATCAGGAAAGAGTTGGATGTTTCAACCCCATTGACCTCTGCAGCCCACATCTAGTTCAGATTTTCCACTGCAAGAGGAAAGGAAAGCCAGGGAGGGCACCTGCTGTGAGGACAGTCCCCCTGCAAAGGAGCTGGCAGGTGGTGAGAGATGAGGCAAAAAAACTTCCTGGGAAGTCTTTGGAGCAGGGATGTGAGCAAACTCCTGACAGCCCCAGACATCCCCCAGCAAGGCCCTGGGGTCTGAGACCCAGAGTTTTATATCCTTCCTTTTTGCACATTCTTCCTTTCTGTTGCATCGCCGTGGTGACACCTCCCCTGTGCCTGGAGACGCCCTCTCCTCAGCTGTGCATTCATCACACTCCTGTACAGCTTTCCAGTTGTTGCTCTTGTTTTAGGGTCTCCTTCCTCCTCACCCACTCCCCTTTGCACCTGAGCATCCCCTTCAACTCGGAATCCCCTCCCAGTATGGAGACCCCAACTGGGAACCAGCAATCACAGACTTTGCTGATTGATTCAAGGTGTTCCTCACCTCCTCCTCCTCCTCTCTCCCTTTCTCTTTCAGCCCTGGGGAGTCTCATTCCCTTGCAGACTGCTTTGCTGTCACACCCTACTCTCCCACTCCAGCTGAGATAATGGTGACAATGAATTTCAGACCTGAGCTTAGTCCAAGGTCACAATTTCTACCATTTTGCAAAATGGTAGAAAGCACAAATTCCGTAATAGCTTGTGACTGTGAGTTCAGTTCAATACAGCTGGCAGCTTCTCTTAGGCAGGTCTGCAGCAGGACTGACCTCACTGACTGAATGAATCACTTGTCCCCCAGGGGCAGGAATGCTTCTCCCAGGACAGGATTGAAGCTGCTTTCTTACAAAGGCACTATCAGTCCCAAGCAGGGAGTTGGAAGCTGCCTGAGCCACACACCTGTCTTGCAGATAGTTCCTAGGCCTGCCAGGCATTTACCATTCAAAAAATACACATTCTTCATCAACTTGAGCTGAACTTTGTCTAAGGGTTTAAGGGGGAGAAAGGAGAGGAAAGGAGGAGGGGAGGGACTCCAGGGGTTCAAGTGGAAGTTTTTTGTTCAATCCTTGACAGAAATAAATAATCAAATCTGTCTGTTTTGGCTCTAGTGCATTTGTTAAATGTGCCAAGGCTAGAACTGTTATTCCATTCCAGCTTTCCAATGATTGGATTGACAAATAAAATTTGATTTCTTGTTAAATGAGAGAATCACAGCAGCTTCAAGTGGAAGAAGTACCATGAAGGGAGAAAAAGTGAACTGGTCTGGTGTGGTCCCAAAAGCAGATAGTCACCATCCTGTGCCCAATTGTCCTCTGGGTGCCACAGAGCAGAACCTGTGTTTGCAATGGGACACAGGCCACCATCATCCCAGAAGGATTTGCCCACTACATCAGGTCAGGAGCATTCAGGGAGTGAGCTGGACACTTAGAACAAACAGCAAGGCAAACGTGCATGAGACACAGCCTATTCAATATCTTGGCCTGCTAGAGGTCGAGGCTACCCTGCAAAGTGAGGCTGTGACACACTCCCCAGGCTGGCACTGGACACATCAGAGCAGACACATGGTGGGGCCCTTGGTCTGTGCTGATCACCACAACATCACCAGGGTTAAGGGTGGGGAGAAGCATGGAGAGCTGAGAGCTGGGGGGAGCTCAGGGCATCCCAGCACTGCAGCAGGTTTTAACTGCAGACATATAAAGGAACTCTTCATGTATTTCTATCTAGAAATGGGCTTCATTTCGATATTTATGCCTAAATTATGCTGAATAAAGACATAAAGAAGAGGAACCTATTTCTGTGGCTATGGCTAAGAGACGCTGCATCCAAAACTAAAATATTTTTGCATGCCTGATCCATACCTCCCATGTGCTAAGAAGCCTTTAAGCTCTTTTTAGCTGACGAGACGTGAGCAGGTGGTCCAATTGTGAACAAAATGTCAGAATCCCTTCCCAGGTACAAAACCCCACTTAGAGAGACAGTCAAGCTATGCTGATAAACGTCAACTAGCCCCAGGCACCACCAACCCCCAAATCTCTGCTTTCAGTGCTAACATTAACTCTAATTATGTTCATCCTAAATCTGCTTCCAGTCTGTTTTCATTACCTTCATTCACGTTACTTTGCTATCACTTGTCCCTGCTTGCTGGCCTGGTCTGTGATCAGATCTATTAGCAGCCCTGGTGCAGGGTGTTTGTGCTCCTCATCAGCCTGCATGTGGCACTTCTTGCTCTCCTTGGCCTGAAATGTGCCTGCTCAGCTGTGGCTGAGAATTTCTGACACTGGACAACAGCTTTTCAGGGAACCACCAAGGGCCTCCTCCTTCCACTGGGGTCAGCAATCAGAATAAATAATAAATAAACCCTGATGTGTCACAGTGGGAGGCTGCTCTTTACACCCCAAAAACAAGCAGCATGGGTGTTAGACAAGGCATGGAAATGAAGTATTCTGCTGGACTTCCAGCAGCCCTGATTGCTTTGTTTCTTGTTTGTTTTTTTCCCAATATTCTCCCTCTCCAGGTAACTGAGCTGCACCTAAAGAAAGCACTGATGTGAACATGCTGTGGAGGGCAACTTTCTGTTCTGTGGTCACATAAAAACTGACAGGATAGCCTGGAGAAAAGAGAGCTCCAGGAAAAACTTCTAGCACCTTCCAGTGCCTAAAAGGGTTACAAGAGAGCTGGACAGGAACCTGGGACAAGGGCCTGGAGTGACAGGACAAGGGGGAATGGCTTAAAACTGACAGAGGGCAGCATTAGATTGGATATTAGGAAGAAATTCTTCCCTGTGAGGGTGGGCAGGCCCTGGCACAGGCTGCCCAGAGCAGCTGTGGCTGCCCCTGGATCCCTGGAAGTGTCCAAGACCAGGCNTCTGGGTGCCACAGAGCAGAACCTGTGTTTGCAATGGGACACAGGCCACCATCATCCCAGAAGGATTTGCCCACTACATCAGGTCAGGAGCATTCAGGGAGTGAGCTGGACACTTAGAACAAACAGCAAGGCAAACGTGCATGAGACACAGCCTATTCAATATCTTGGCCTGCTAGAGGTCGAGGCTACCCTGCAAAGTGAGGCTGTGACACACTCCCCAGGCTGGCACTGGACACATCAGAGCAGACACATGGTGGGGCCCTTGGTCTGTGCTGATCACCACAACATCACCAGGGTTAAGGGTGGGGAGAAGCATGGAGAGCTGAGAGCTGGGGGGAGCTCAGGGCATCCCAGCACTGCAGCAGGTTTTAACTGCAGACATATAAAGGAACTCTTCATGTATTTCTATCTAGAAATGGGCTTCATTTCGATATTTATACCTAAATTACGCTGAATAAAGATATAAAGAAGAGGCACCTATTTCTGTGGCTATGGCTAAGAGACGCTGCATCCAAAACTAAAATATTTTTGCATGCCTGATCCATACCTCCCATGTGCTAAGAAGCCTTTAAGCTCTTTTTAGCTGACGAGACGTGAGCAGGTGGTCCAATTGTGAACAAAATGTCAGAATCCCTTCCCAGGTACAAAACCCCACTTAGAGAGACAGTCAAGCTATGCTGATAAACGTCAACTAGCCCCAGGCACCACCAACCCCCAAATCTCTGCTTTCAGTGCTAACATTAACTCTAATTATGTTCATCCTAAATCTGCTTCCAGTCTGTTTTCATTACCTTCATTCACGTTACTTTGCTATCACTTGTCCCTGCTTGCTGGCCTGGTCTGTGATCAGATCTATTAGCAGCCCTGGTGCAGGGTGTTTGTGCTCCTCATCAGCCTGCATGTGGCACTTCTTGCTCTCCTTGGCCTGAAATGTGCCTGCTCAGCTGTGGCTGAGAATTTCTGACACTGGACAACAGCTTTTCAGGGAACCACCAAGGGCCTCCTCCTTCCACTGGGGTCAGCAATCAGAATAAATAATAAATAAACCCTGATGTGTCACAGTGGGAGGCTGCTCTTTACACCCCAAAAACAAGCAGCATGGGTGTTAGACAAGGCATGGAAATGAAGTATTCTGCTGGACTTCCAGCAGCCCTGATTGCTTTGTTTCTTGTTTGTTTTTTTCCCAATATTCTCCCTCTCCAGGTAACTGAGCTGCACCTAAAGAAAGCACTGATGTGAACATGCTGTGGAGGGCAACTTTCTGTTCTGTGGTCACATAAAAACTGACAGGATAGCCTGGAGAAAAGAGAGCTCCAGGAAAAACTTCTAGCACCTTCCAGTGCCTAAAAGGGTTACAAGAGAGCTGGACAGGAACCTGGGACAAGGGCCTGGAGTGACAGGACAAGGGGGAATGGCTTAAAACTGACAGAGGGCAGCATTAGATTGGATATTAGGAAGAAATTCTTCCCTGTGAGGGTGGGCAGGCCCTGGCACAGGCTGCCCAGAGCAGCTGTGGCTGCCCCTGGATCCCTGGAAGTGTCCAAGACCAGGCTGGACAGGGCTTGGAGCAGCCTGGGAGAGTGAAAGCTGTCCCTGCCCATGGCAGAGGTTTCAGAATGAGATGATCTCCAGGGCCACTTCCAACTCAAGCCATTCTATGATAACAAAGGCCTTCTGCAATTTCCCTGTTCCAGTTGTGGTGCTCTGGAAGGGGGTGCTGTCTGCAGGTCACATCAGGGAATTCTGCATCCCAAGGGCCTGCGTTTTCAGATGTACAGAGCATCCAGGGCTCCAGCTGCTCACAGTGGGATGTGTAGGTGCTCTGTGTTTCTGAAAACAGCATTTACAATTTATACCAACATTTTATATCTGCATGAGTAAAATCCCTGAAGATTATCTCAGTGTTTCTGGAAGGGGTCCAGACACTTACAGCTTCCCTTGTGCCCACTGAGTGTGGCAGGCTCAGCTCTGAAAGCAGATAAAAGTCCAATGACAACCTTAGGATACGTGCACTGTTCCCAGTGTGGCTGCCAAAAGGACATATCTGTATCAGAAAAATGTTCTTTCCTCTTCAGGGAGTTGTTAAGATTCTGCAAATTATTGTAATGAATTGTGGGACCTTGAATGGAAGGTGCTACTGAACAGTAGATCATTGTGTCTGGGTGGATTTTATAGACATTTCTATAGTGCTCATGAAAAAGATAAGGAAAATTATATTTTGAACACATTCTCAAATGTGCGTGTCATTTCTGTGTGCTTTCACCCAGCTGGTAAAAGAGACAGATTTTTAAAGGATACTCAGCGAGGTGTTACTATCCCATCATAACACATACATTTGTTCATGGGTTTTTTAAGTAGAATATTTACTGACCCACAATAATTCTCAAGCATTTTTATATTTAAGAAGTTATTTCCTAACATTTAGCATTTATTCTCATCCTTTTAATGCTTTTGGTCAATAAAACCAAGGATTAACCATTCTTCAAAAGGGCTCCTTTTCTTCAATTATCAACTTTGATACTGTCATTTAAGTATGATATTACTATATTCATTCAGAAAATAGGCTACTACCCACAGCGATGAGTAATGAGCCAGGCTTTCACCACATTCTTTGCTTTGTAACATCAGTAGGATTACCAGCATCATTGGAAAAAGAATATTTCAACTGACAAAGCAGAAAAGTGGAAAGTTCCTGAAAAAGTAAAAAAGATTCAGTAAGTCCTTTCCTCTGCATGAGAACAGGCATTAATTAAACCAAGGTCCTCCTTGATCTGTGCAGCTGAAAGAAAAGGGGAAAGCATTGCACTTTGGGTTCCTTCAGAAAAGTAATTCCTGACATTTCTAGTGAGGAGGGGAATAACTGCAAAGCACCCTTGAGTACCTGATGTAGTAAGATGTTCCTGATGGAATTGTTTCCTGGGACAAACTGCCTCCTGTACAGCCAAGGACATGAGGCATGCCAGGAGCACTGATTTGGAGAGGTGCACAATATAAGCAGTAGCTTTAATGCCAACTGGCATGCCAGGGTTTCTCCCTCCTTGTTTGAGCCCTCTACACAGATTAATAACCTTTGGATATTTGACCAGCAGGTCAAAGAACTGCTGTATTTTAACTCTTTTTCTGTGAGGTTTGTTTTTTTTTTTTTTTTTTTTTTTTTT
>VZUA01067485.1:26523-42500 GCA_013401035.1 Horornis vulcanius
GAGGAAGACTGATATCATTTGGTAAGAACAGCACTCTAAAACAGCAGAGCATCCACAGTCACAGGACATGGAGCTCAAAGGAACTGTCAAGACACACAAGAGAAACACCTCAAGGCTTTTTGAGCCTTTCTTATTTGGGTTTGGCTTTTTATTTGTTTTATTTTTTTTCCTTTATGTCAGAGTGAAAGTCTTGTCACATCAATTAGACACTGACCTGTATCTCCTGTTTATAAACCCTTCCTGTTATCACACAGTTTGTACAAACTCAGCTTTGAAACAAAGCACTGCATCTTTCTCCCAAAAGTCATTTGTTGTTCTTGGATGAACGTGTCCCAGTTTTGTTCCTCACTCCCCCAGAGAGGACAAAAAGCTGTTGCCTCACACACTGGCTGATGTTTATTTCCTCTTGCTAGTGGAGGAACCATTGGGGGTCCACACTTGTGTGGTCACACCAGTTTTCTGTAGGTGGAAGAAAGNCCAAAAGCAACATGAGCTCACAAACTTCTCTTTTTATTATTATTTTAGCACTACCACATTTTACTGATGGGGGAAAAAAACCCTTTCCATCAAAGTTTTGTTCCAATAAACACTTCTCCTGAGTCAAGTAGGAGCGTGTCTGAAAATCCCTCAGATGGAAGATTTATTATGTATCATTGGGGAAAAAAAAGCTTTTCAGGGCCAAATTCTGATACAAGCTGGTTTGTGCAAATATACACTGAGCTCCAGCCAGTGAAAATGAGGCCCTTTGAATGTATTTTGTGCTTCTGGAAGAGAAGGTACCCAGTAAAAGGGTCAGAAAAATTAGTGTGTACATATGTGTATAAA
Source organism: Horornis vulcanius (assembly GCA_013401035.1). Taxonomy (NCBI): domain Eukaryota; kingdom Metazoa; phylum Chordata; class Aves; order Passeriformes; family Scotocercidae; genus Horornis; species Horornis vulcanius. The sequence goes on from VZUA01067485.1 coordinate 27,349, forward strand.
CACAGAGCCTCTGCTGCTGCTCNCTCTTGCTAGTGGAGGAACCATTGGGGGTCCACACTTGTGTGGTCACACCAGTTTTCTGTAGGTGGAAGAAAGCTACTGGCTTGGAGCAAGAACTCATCAGCAATTTGTTCCCCATATCCACCCAACACTTGCATGAGTCTCCTCAGGGAACTGGAACTGGCAGTTTAATGAAGATGGTGATCAGCCAGGTGACACCTGCCCTGCTGTCCTCCAGGTTTCCTCCTGCAGTGGCCCTTCATAAGTACATTGCTTTTGACAGGATTTACTTGGGGATATTTTACTTGTGACCCACCATTCCTTACTGACTGCACAGCACAGAGCAAACTCCTGCAAAGGGATGTGAACAAAAACATTCTTAATTGTGGTTGAGAGCCACAGGTTGTGACCGCAGGACGAAATGTCACACCTGCCATGAGTATTTTTACTTTTGTAAAATTTAGGAAGTCTTGTGGATTTATCTNCCCTCAGATGGAAGATTTATTATGTATCATTGGGGAAAAAAACACTTTTCAGGGCCAAATTCTGATACAAGCTGGTTTGTGCAAATATACACTGAGCTCCAGCCAGTGAAAATGAGGCCCTTTGAATGTATTTTGTGCTTCTGGAAGAGAAGGTACCCAGTAAAAGGGTCAGAAAAATTAGTGTGTACATATGTGTATAAACACAGAGCCTCTGCTGCTGCTCTTGGCACTCAAGAACATCTTTCTAGATCATTTAAAATATGTATATCTTCAGTGTGAAGCCCCATAGCAATATGATTTTCAGGTATTTTTATTGTCTTCCACTTCTTTATTTTTTAAGCAACTTCTTTTTTATTATGAGAAATAACGTAACAATCTATCTCAAGATACACCAACTAAATTTTGATATTAATTAGCAAGGCCCCATTTGCCAAAAAAAAATCAACATATGCAGCTTGCCCATCACTCAGAGCTTCCCCATAAATCTGTTTAAAAAAAAATACTTTATAGAAGCACAACAATTTGTGGGTTACAGAAGTGCCCAGACCAGCAAAAGGGTCAAGGAAGTTGTGGTGAAACCAGTGTGTTTCTCAAGCACTATCAACTATCCTCACTACAACAACTTGTAGTTGTTAGGAAGGTGGTAAACAGAAAGATGCCTGTGCTGCCAAGCTCCAGAAACCCACTCAGGTGGGCTGTCTGAGAACATCAGTCTGATAACGTGGCTTTGCAGACAAAAACATTGTGATGTGCATCAAAATATTGCACGGGGTGACTGCTCTGCCAAAACGAAAGCCAGGCCTGAGAGATGTGCAGCACAACAAGGAGGGGTGATTCAGTCCAATCCTATCAACAAGATGCAGTGGAAAGAGGTTGTGTAATTAACCCGCTGCCTTAAGAAACACTATTTAATACGCCATCCATTTAAAATTAAACTGCTGTCAAAGGCAGCGTTTTTATTTCTCATTTTAATTCTGTTCAAAGCAAATAAAGCCGTGTCTGCTGTGCTGCCCCAGGCAGTGACATTAACTGTTCCAAACGTGGGGGTTTGCAGCCTGATTTACAACGTCATGGAATGGCCAACGTTACACTGCTGTTTGTTTGAGTGACCTGGCGAGAAACACCCGGCGCTCATCTGCAGCAACGCTCTCCTTGGGCCACCTGCATCCTGTTAAGTGCAGCCATAAATCAAAGCAACCTGCACATGACAGAGGCTTGTCCAGGCTGGGGCTGGGTCAGGCCAAATCATTCCAGCAAAGTAAAACTGAACTGTAAAAGGTTATTATTGTGGTGTTGTTATTTGCTTTGTAGCAGCACCCGGAGTCATTTAGCCGCAAAAAGTGGAGGAAGTGACAGTGCAGAAGAGTCAAACTTTTCTTCTTTCCTGTGCTTTGGGCTCATCTGCACCTGCTCCCAAATCTCATGGACAGCTTCAGTCTTGAGCAAAGGCTTGGCTGGCACTTCAGATGTAATGATGGCACTGCCACAGGGGACAAACATTTCTCCTGTTTTCACCCCACAGACTGGTGGCAAAGGCAAGGACAGGACTTAGGGTTCATCAGTTATTAGGGCATGCCCTGCACCCCAGAGCCTGCAGGGAGAACAGTGTCCCCAGTCAGACAAACTGGAACTTCTCTGATGAGACTGAGGTGAAGATTTCTACAGGTGGTAGAACTTTAAAATAGCACCTGTCTGCTCAGAGGAAAGTTTCTAGTTCAAGGACCACGTGACGATTACACATTTTTTACTCTTCCATAATCTGTCCTCGACAGACTGCAACAAACACTTGTATGACATAGATATTTCATTTAGAGTAGTAAATATTTATCCTTCTAGAAGTCCAGACTCAGCAGCACTGGATAATTGGAGTTATTCCTGTATATACTGGCGGTCTTCACCTACCCCAATGCTGCCACATGTTTACTTCAGCTCTGATGTGCAAGACCACCCTTCCATATTTACCTTCCATTGTGGCCAGCATCTGAGTGCAGAATGCCAACCACTGTGATCCACATGGAGCTTGTGGCAGGGCTTGTGTGGTGGTGACAGCTGTCCTAAAAGGTAGATTTTTTGGGGTAGGTGGAAGTATGCTTGGCATTTTTTGTATTCAAATGGACAGAAATAGGGTTGAATTTGTGTCTAAACATGGCAAAGTGAAAGGTAGGAGCACCAGGTAAAACTACTGAAAATAAAGAAGTGTAAGTGCCCATTAACACATTATGTATCTTCACTGTTGGTGGAAGAGGCTAAGAATTATCTGTAAAAATCCATTAAAAAATCCATCTCCTGCTGTGGAATTCTGCTCTATGTTTTACTGGCTCCTATGAAGTCCTTATCACCAGAGTGTAAACCATTTCACTTCTGAAACATCATAAAATTGCTGCCATTGAAGCCCTGATAATTAAAGCCTTTTTGAGACCACAGAGTTTGTAAGCTACATGAGAAAATTCCTAAAGCCATTTTTTACAGAGCTCTGATTAGAAATTCTTTCCAGATATGGCCAGATGAAATGTTCTAGAGACAATCTCAAGGCAATCTTAACTCATGTAACATTGATTTATTGGGGAGCTCACAGCTCAGAATAGGCTTTGATGGCAATATCTTATCTCCTTGAATCTGATAAATTCTGAGGACAGATGTATTGCTCCAATTAACATAAATATACACTGCAGATAGCAAGGAGGAAAATAACAAGTCTGAGAAAACAGGTCCTCCTTAATGCCACCTCCAGTACGCTGTGCACTGCAGGGCCAGGCTCCATGCTAATTGTAGGACCAACAAGCAAGTTCCAAGGAGATAAATGTATGAGGCCCCACAACATGTCTGAGCTGTTTCCAGAGGTGATTTTTACACTCTAATTAACATCTGTCACCAGTCTCTTCGCTCATCTCTTCTTGGGGAAGAAAACTCTGCTGTGGCCTTGTGTTTGGTGAGGCATGGGGCAAACTGGAAGCATCAGGCTGGATTTCTGCACTGCTGGATTGGAGTGTGTTTGCTGTGTATTTACATGTTAAAGGCCCGTGCGTTTGGAGAAGAGACTGAAGATATCTGTAACTTCTTTACTGTGCACGGGGGCAGTGCTCAGAGTGGGTGTGGAGTCTCCTTCCCTGGGATATCCAAAAGGCGTCTGGACACAATCCTGAGCAGTGTGCTCTGGGGAACCCTCCCTGAGCAGGGAGGCTGGTCTAGGTGTCCCCCAGTGGTCCCTCCACCCTGACCCACTCTGTGGGGAGGCTGCATTCCTGCAGAGCTCCATGCCATCCTTTCAGACCATCCTGAGGAACACTAACCCTGCACAGGCTGCTCTGGCAGAGCAGGTGTCCATGGTGTGGGAGTTGTCACTCCTCATTTTCATACATTGAGTATCCCAAGCACAGGATATTGGTCAAGGTCTTGGATTTGAGGGGAAAGTGAGGGAAAAGGGAGCCTGGGAACTGCACTGAGAGCACAGCAAGCATCTGACAAATTAATAAAGGCAAGGCCGTCCAGTCCCTGTGAGCCTCCAGTAAAGCAGCTGAAATATTACCTGAAAAACAATTGCTAATGTCCTCTAACACCAAAACCCTTTAAAAAGTCTTTTTAGAGCAGACAGCAAAGGCCAGAAGATGCTTCTTGGAGCTATCCCTCAAAACCATGCAAACACAATCAAGCCAAAAGTTGCTGTGTGTAACTCTCTTGATGACAATAACATGAGGATGAAAAGCAAAGCATTTCCAGGTGACTGGTCAAAGGTTGCTTGTGCCATGCTGTGTCATGGGGCAGGGTACAGAGAGGAGGTTCTGCTTCTCACGTGTCTTTCTATCACCTGACAAAATGGGTGTTCTTTGTGAGGAAATGTGGGAGAGGGGGTGATGAAAAAAACATGGCAATTCCATAAAATTTCTCAGGTGCCTAGCTTGGCACTAGTGCCTGTCAAGAATAGAGGGAGGTTTAGTAAAGCTGGTTGAAACCTGGAATTTCCCTTTGAAGCCAAGGATATTACAATCTTCTGATTATTTATTTTTTTGTACCTTACCAGAAAAAGAACAAGAAAGATTGAAATTTCCTATGAAATTGAAATCCTGAGTGATTTTTCCCTGATAGCATCAGAACATCCTCTTTGCAAAGATTTGTTTCAACGTGTCTGCAGTCCTCACAAAGTGACAATGCTTCATTTCTGTGGAATTGTTTAGAGTTCTATGAAAACTCAAATTCAACAGGAATCTTTTGTTTTTATCTAAATGATGTTTCTAGGTAACTTCACCCCCAAAAAAACAGACTGTTTCCTTTCTAAACATAGCTTTCCTTCACTGAGGAAGCACATTCTGCTGGAAAATGACCACAATTCCAGTGAAGCCTGTGCAGAGAAGCCTTGCAAGCTCTCACATGTTTGCAGGAGCCTCGCCATGGACACAGCATGGCAGTCCCAAGTTGTTTAATCTTTTGTCTAAAAATAAATAGATGAGTGAATATCAGTAATTTCCTCTGTCCCCCTGGCTGTAGGGGGTTTATCTGTGCGAGGGAAGGCTTTAGGATTAGGGCCAGTCATTGGGGCTCTTTCCAGGCTATCTGCTCAGGAAGGCTCATGAGCTGTTCAGAGATAACAGCCTGCCCATGCTTGGCCTGATCAGCCGTGCTCCAGAGGGCATCCCACACCAAACCAAACTGATTGAAACAACAACTCAACTGAAAGAAAAAACTGTTCCCTGCCTGCTGCTTCTGGGGCAAAATGGGAGTTTTCCCCTGAGGCTGAACTGACTGCTAGGACCCTTTTTTCCATTTGGCTTTTTGGGCCAGCCTTCCATGTCTTTCATTCCCTGATGATTTGGGACCTGCAGGTGAGTAGAAAGCACCTTTTCCCCCAGGGACCTGACTAGCCCAGTAAAACTGGAAGTTGTGGGTGATTTCTTCAAGAGAGATCTGGAGTTTCATGACAGTTTACAGGAGTTTTTGCTCCTATTGGCCATGGTCACTGCCCTTATCTTTTCCCATAAGTTTTATCAGTGTTTTCCTTTTCATCAGAAATGTCTTCTTCCTCTCCCTCTTGATCTGTGATGGGTCACTTGCCTACCAAATATTCAGCAAAAAGGGGTGAACATTCCCTGTGATGCACTTGGATCCACATTTCTTCCCAGTCTCAACACTCTCCTCACATGACCCCAGTTTCTTCTTTCCCTGTCCAAGTCCTACAGCTAAAAAAAACAACTCCATCAGAGGGGCTGGCTGCCACAACCAGATAAAGACGACACAGTTCATAAGGGAAACTTGGAAGGGAAGCCCTGAAGTTGGATGGCACTACACAGGGGACTAAACTTTATCAAAATAAAATGCACCCCTCCAAAAGAAAGGCTCTTGTGGGATCCCATTACCCCATAAGGATTAAAACCTGTGCTTAAGCTTGGCAGTTCTCTGGCTTGGTAATGTCATAATTTAGAAGTTCACTGAGCTACAGTTATTTGCAGTTGTTAGACTGAACTGTCCTTTCATCTCTGCAATCTCATTCAGTCCCTTAGCATCGTGGATTGCAGGCACACCACTATAAATAACTGAGCCTTTGCATGTCAGCTGGTACAAATACCAACCACTTCAAACAATCTGACCTTTCTTGGGGATTCTGACCAAACTGCAGTGGAAGACAGCTAGTATCTTTTAGGATTTTCTGTGATTAAGGTATATATATAAAAATTTCTGGCTGTTTGTGTGCGCTCCAAATGCTTTCTGGCTTGTTTAATCTGGCTGTGACACTTTGTTCTGCAGTTAAAAAATGAAAGTAACGTCCCAGTTAATGATTTTTGATGAAGCCCATTATTCTCACAGCTATTTTTAAACACCATGGAAAGCAAATCAATCTAACACACTTACAAGACTAATATTTTAATAAACTAATAGAGACAGTGGGCTAAAGCCATGGTATTTTTCCTCTGAATTCTTCTTTTTAAATGAAACCCTGTGAGGTTACCTTGTCATTCCTTTGCACGGATTAAAAAAAACCTAGAAAATAAATTGCTGTTGCTGTCTCCTGAATTTTGTCTGTGTTTTTAAGTGGGAAACAAAATAGAAAATGGCTTCATCTTCATAATTAGCAAAAGCTGATGAAGGATGTTCCTGCAGAAGGTATTAAATGATCATGAGATTTCCCCTTCTTCTACCCACCTGTTAAATGGAATCTGATAATGCCTCTCCCTTATTAATATCTTATGAGAAAAGTCAGAGGGGATGCATCCTTGATCAAGAGATATCCATTTTATGCTTACTGCTTCAGTTCATTCTGGAACACAGAGTGGATGATGCTTCTGTGAGAAACTGAAGACATTGACCCCAGGCTCAACCATTTTAACCAGAAAAAAAAAAAAAAGAGAAAAGGTAATAAAATACAGAAAATTATCTAGAGTGTGGCTTGCTTTCTAGCTTTGCCGTAAGTATCACTGAAATTTCAAGAGGCTTTTTCATGTCTGGCATCCCCCCATTCATTTACACTGTAAAGCTGAGACCTTTACCCCAGCTGCCCCATTCAAGGAATCAGAGCAAAAATCAGTTTTTATCCATAGGGAGAAACTGGGAAAAAAATTAGAGAGTTCCCAGAGCGAGGGCCTATCCAGCAGGAGCAAGAGTGGCTGTCTCTAGCTCACCAGATTTGTTAGGTTTCTTAAGCTACCTTGCAATCCCTCATGGGCATAGTGCTTCTCAACTAGAGACATGCACTGGTTCCAAGATGAAAAAATTCCAAAATATATTCAGAGAGCAGAAATGTATCTTGGTCTAAAATACATTTTGGACTTTCACCATGCCCTGTCACAGGGTTTGCTCTCCTCTTTATTTTGCCCTTTTGCAGCTCTAGACACGTTTCCTGTTGCTGTAGTTAATGGAGAGATGCTGGAGAGCAAAGTCCTCATTCTGTAGCATCAATATGTCTGGTCTGAGCCTGCAAGATGGATTTCCTTTCATGTCCTTATATCAACTCTTAAGCTGCCCACAAGTAAGCAGAGCAGTGTGATGGTGAAAGAATATTTGGTGATTTCTTGTTGCAGAGTGAAGCTGGAGTACATGAAATTATTGCCACATTATCAAGCGTCTCCTGAAGTGTATTGCCTTCAAGGAGATGTGGATGTGCAATTTGAAAAGCCTTTCACAAGTTTTAAAATGCAAGAGGTTTGAAGGACATCAATGAGGAAAGGTGAGGAAGCACTCAAAGGAAAGGGGATCAGCTGTAATACCTCCCCACCTCCCTGCATTGCTTTCCCTGCTTCCCAGAACCAGCAGGCAAACCTGTTTGTTTCCCCATCTTCCAGGGAAAACTCATGAAGAGAGAGCCTCAACTCACCCCTGAGCTGAGCAGCCAGTGTGGACACTTATTTCTTTTCCTATCTGCTCCCATCCAAGCTGCAGTCGCTCACAGCCTGTGTTGTGCTGAGCAAGTGAGTGGCTGCTCACTGACATTTGCCCTTTGCAGTGAAAAAAATGATATTTTAGGTGCATTTCTCAGGCTGCCCCTGCAGCTCAAGCAGGAGCTGTGGTAGAGGGCACAGAGCAGCCCCATGAATGGCATTAGCCGTGCTCACTCTATTAAAGGCAGCTGTTAGAAAAGGAGAGTTACTGAATGCCAATTAAAATGCTTCAGTGATTTAAGTGGGCGACTTCCCTGCACCGCTCTGTAACGCTACACCCCTCCCTGTCCAGTTAACAGCACCGCTCTCACAGAAGCCCCTAGTAGGTCAATTTATGCAACAGCATTGACAGTGACCTTAAGGAGGGATCATTATTAAACTATTCTCCTCTCCTGGGATCTGTAACTCTATCTGCTCTCCCTGCAGGAGGGCATGGGACAAGGCAGAGGGGAAGGAGCAGCTCACTGACCACCCAGAAATTGATTCGTTGGCCCTGGTTTTTCTTGGTGCACATCCTAAGGAGAGAAGTGAGAAAAACCAAACGGAGAGGGCACTGTGGTACCTGCAGGGGGTGAGAGTTTCCCGGAGTGTGACAGCAGAACCAGAGGGATCTCATTCCTGATGGAGCAGGCAGCACTCTGCAGACCGGGGCTGGCTGTGAGGGATGCTCCTGCACTGCCGGGGGGACAGCAGGGCTCTCACACAGCCTCTGTCACACGGGGCCACTGCTGCCCTGGCCCCAGCAGCCGAGGCCAGCACCAGAACCCACCGGGGAAACACGGCAAAGGGCTGGGAGAGGATGGGATGTGCCCGGGGCCGGCTGCGCCCGGGAACTTACGGGAAAGGAGGACTTTTGTCACTTGTCTCATCCCAGGCACACTGCAAAGCTGAGCTGAAAGCTTTTAATGGTCCCCTGACTCCCAGCCCGCAGATACACAGAGATAGAGAGCATAATAAACTTTCAAAATGCGATCTAACTGCATAACACATCAAATGTGTATCTTAACTGTATCCAGTGGAGCTGAATGGAAACAAACACACCATTTCAAACCAGACCACACACAGCAAGATAGTGCACATGACTAATTTTGATGACTGATTTCATATAAATAATGTACCAAGATTAGTAGATGCACTGTAATATCTTTTCATTCCACTCCTTTAATTAACTTTTCATTGAGAATCCAATTGAAAGCAGCTAATAAAATGTTTGCTTTTTGCTCCTTAGATTTAAAACACATCCTGTCCTTTCCTTTGGAAAGGAAGAAATTGCATGAGGCTTGGGGAAATGGCCTGCTTGGTGCCATTCAAAATAGTTGCCAGTGTTACAGCTCTTAGCAGTGTGGCAAAGGAAGACATAACAGGTGTAGATAAGGAGTGGGAAGAGTACAGTATTATGGTCTCTGCACGTTGTAAATTGCTATGGGAACCAAACAGTTTTGTTCTAGATCAGTTTTGCCACCTACACAAAAGGGGAATAAGACACAGATAACCCTACAGCTGAGTTCTGTTCTTCTGATGCCTGGCAATGTTTAAATGAACTCATGAAGGAAGTGTTGAGTAGTGAAAGACAAATGACCTTTTCCATCTGGGAAAGGTCTTAAAATCTTAAAGCTGCAATGCCTGTGTTTATCAAAAGAGAAAGAAGGGAAAACGCAGGTGAGGGAGAGAGAAGCCAAATCCCTTGCTGTCTGAATTCAAAGAGGATGGCAGGATTTAAAAGAGCTAGTGACCTTCAGGAAATTGATCCTGGTGTTGATGGATCACTATATGTAGGATGCAAACTAATAGGTCAGCTGCTGCCTCTTCACTATATAAAAGGTGAGATTTCCTACCCCTCCAAAGGCAGAAAATTTAAATGGCTTTGAGTGAAGTAATTTTAACACTTATTACACCATCTCCAGGGGTTTTCAAACTATTTTGCAAATAAGGCAGGCAGGTAGGGCAGATAAATCCTCCCATCCTGTCATTACTGATGATAAAGCTGATACAGAAGGATGTGACATGACTTGTCCCAAAAATCCTCTCCAAGAGGGACCCTCGTTGCTTGTGTCTCAGGTATGTGATTAACCACCAAGCACCTTTCCATTTTAACAAGTTTCATCAGCTTTCACATTGGAACTCTGAAGAACCACAGATTTCATACATTTTTTTAACACTAAGCCATCAGTAAGTCCAGGTTTACTCAAAACACTGCCCAGGGTCTCTTTATAAGTCTATAAACCAGGGAGGACCAATTTGTGACCTTGGGCTGAGATTCAAGCTTTAAAGGAACAGTGAAACTGAGGCAATTTTTTTCATTACTTTTATTTTCATACTTAGTTCCCATATTCCACACTTGAATGTGCCTGAAGGGCTTGCGTGAAAGACAACTTGCAGATTTCCAAAGCCTTTTTCCATTTCAGCCCTGATCCCAAATTTTTACTCATCTAAGTCTGGCAGGCTCTCCATACAGCATTTGCAATATTCACATCCTGGATATTATTTGGATTGGACCTTCCAAGACACATTAGCACCCAAAGTCACATTTACAAGCTTCATCTGTAATGGGCACAGCCCCAACCTTGGTGTGGGACAGCAAAATCCTACAACAGTGTCAAACCTGGGTAGAGGAAGTTAATAACAGTGAACAGGAAAATAAAAAAATAAGCAATAAAAGGATTATCTGATGCATGGAAAGCTTCCCAAGATCCAGCATGACGTGGGAAAGAATTCATAATCCCAGGTTTCATTCAGACCATTTCTGGGAACAAAGGCACCTGTATTAAAAGCAGCGCTGTTGATTTTGGCAAACCACCATCAAATAGAATAGAAAAGATTAGAAAAAGATGGCACAAATCTGATGTCCCTGGGCATATAATTCTTGGTGCTTCACACGTTCTCTCTACCCTTCCCACATACATCTTGGCCTGACCTGGTACCTTTTGTTTTGCACCACATCTTTGATTGAGTGAAATGTCTTTAAGATGGCAACAGGGTGAGTATTAAAGTGAAAAAGAGCACTCTAGCTGGAGCAAGCAGGCTTCACAGGGGCAGCCCTCCTACCTGCCAAGTCTCACCACAGTCTCCTGACCCCTGGATCCTTTTGGAACCCACTCTGAGAAAAACTCCGTCACATACTTTATTAATTTCAAACTAAAAACCAATGAGAAGACAACCAGAGCTAATAGCACTCATATAAATTAGAAGTTTTCCTGTATATGGGAAGGGCCCTTGGCTGGGTTCCTCTGAGCTGGAAGCGCACAGAGCTCTGAAGTCTCTGTCCATGGGCTGTTTCACAGCAGCTGAGCACCTTCCCCAGCACCTCTTTGAAAAGGCAGCGAGAAAAGAAAGATGAGAAACAGAATAAATACTGGAACCATTCCATAAAATGTCATTAAGATAAGAATAGCTAGAGATAACAAAGCTAGTAAGGAGAAATGGGGGGTTGGCACAGGATCCTTCCACAGCAAGGCATGGAACAACTGGAGACCGTTCCTGGAAATCAAACTGTAGCACCTTCACATGCCCCCAGGACCCAGAGCATTTTACCAGCAGAAAAAAATAATCCTACTAGCTTAAAGTGCCATTGACTGCTGAACTGTAGCACAGAGTAAAGAACATCCATTCAGTGGCTGTTTGGGACAAAAAGTGAAAACCAGCATGACCATTGAAAGGGCAGGAGGAATTTCTGGTAGGCAGAGTGTAACAAGCCAGGTTGGCCCGTGGCCAGGCCATGGAGGTTAGTCATCTCCTTCTGTCAAAAGTGCCATCAGATCTTCAGTGACTGGGAGCATTCAGGGTTTGTGTCTAAGCCAGAAGATGGATAGCAATGCTGGAAAGAAAACACCAGAGGCAAGCATGATCATAAACAGGGAGGATATGCAAGATATCTTCCAGATAGAGGGGGGAAAATGGAGCTCCAGGCACTGTCCAAAACAAACAGGAGCCACCATGAGTGGATGAGGGTCATTCCAGGCTACTCTGTGGATTACATCAGAGCCAGTGTTGCCCTCCACAGGGCTTCACAAAGTTTGGCTTTAACACTTGAATGCCAGTGGCAGAACAAGACAAAAATGCTGCACCCACAAAGAAAGCCAAGAAGGAAACTCAAGGAGATAGAAGATAGGAGTCCAATTTCACCTGAGGGAACAATTAAGAATTATTTATCGAGGATGAACTAATGGATCTTTATTTTTAGAGGAGAGCACTGGGGAATTTTAAGAGTTTCCCGCTCTTAGCTTGTATTTCAATAATAAATAACAGTCTGAGTTCTGAGGAATGTTCAAGATAGCAGTTCATGCAGTTGCAGGCAGGTCACAAAAACCAGTTTTCAAAATCAAAATAACTAAGCAGCCCTCCTGGAGCCAATTGAGATGTTCTGACATCCCTTCAGAAAACACTCAGGTAGATAATTTCACCTCTCGTTGTTAATGGGGTCTGTCCAGTTAAGTTAGAGGACATTTCTGAAGCTACAGCATTGATCTGTAATGCATCATTCAGCAAGAAAGTCTGCAACTGTGAAAAATAAATCCTGCAAAAATAATCCTGATGGATTTTCAGCCATCGACAGCCTGAAGAAGCCTGGTTATAAATGTACCTGTATTGAAGTTTCTCTATGGCTGAAGGAAGCATTGAAAATCAAATCTCATGCCTTTCATCTGCTTGAAACTTCTAAGTAAAATGCAGACCTAAAAAGGTAGCCCTAATTATTTACTTTAAAAACAACATGTACTTTGTATTGAGCACAGCCTTTAACTCTGCCTGTGAGCTATTTCTGGGGACTGTGTCTTTGGCTCTGCACTCCACAGACACACAGCAGCAAAAGGTCAGTCATGAGTTAACATCAGAGCTGGAAGGCAGTGAAGAGCCCTGCTAATCAGACTTGCTCCTGACCACGGGCTGTTCAAAGAGCAGAGTGGGGCTAGATGCTAATGTGTTTGGACCTTCAAAAGCTTAGTAGCCAACTGGCTTCCCAAAGGCTGTGATGAGCTGGACTCATTTACTCTGCATCCCCACCCTCCTCTGTGGTGTTTAGCAAGCAGCAGGACCACTGACAGCTGCCCAACTGCACACTCAGCACTGAGGCCATACATGTAGCCACTGGAGAGACAAAGAGATGTAAAAAGCACAGCTAGGGGTGACTCACACACAAAAAAAGCAATGTCATTTGCAATACTGTATGATTCCAGTTCCATAATTTTCCAAAGATATCCTTGAATTCTCAGGAATGGCTCCAGAACATCAATTCACTTTGCAGCATGAAAGGCAGGTTTTATGTTCTCTTCCAGAGCATCAAAATCATCTACACCTGGAAAAATCATGGTGATCCTTGTTATCTTCATTGGAAAGGTGCTTGCTGAAACGCCAGACCTCATCTGAAGATGTTCACACCTTTGTTTGACACATCCAGCTCATGTTTTTCTCTGCCTCACCACAGCATTCTTGGCCAGTATTGGAGTCTATCACGACAGAACACTCCATTTCCATCCATAACTCACAAATCATCAGACTGATTTTCTTTTCAGATATCAAAGCAAGTTTTCCAGGGCTCACAGAAGGAAATCTAGGTAGATAAATTCAGAAATACACATTCAGAGACTTCTTCCACCCCTCAGTGCCCTTCAATCAATGCCACCCTTGAAGATCAGCAGGGCTGATAGTACTGCAAGCAAACCCTTTATCTGAGAAATAACTGCAGATGCTTAGCCAGCTACTTGTGAAGGGCATTTATTGGTCTGGTACCAAATCACTGAAACACTTAGCATATCCTTAAGTCACATATGTCCCACGAGTGAAGTGTGTCCTTGGCAGGAAGCTGAATCTGAACAGACTTAAACACTTGCTGAAGTATAAGCACATACGTAAGTGTCTCACTGAATTGTGGCTGTGTTGACATTTGTATTACTAGCCCAGGTGTCAAGCAGAACCATTTATTAGTTCCTTCTCTCTCTCCATTTACCTTTCCTTTTGCACTGGTGCCTTCATAAAGAGAAGTTGTGCTTCATACCAAGTAGGCACAACTAATCAGTCTATTTTAATAGAGAGAGAGATTAGGTGAGAAGGACAATGGTGAGTGTGAAATTGGAGAGAGATGTTGATGTGCTGTTCTCAAAGCCCCTAATTTTTTTTTGAAGTGTTGTATTTTGGCACTTGGCACCAGTGATTATGCAAAAATAAGACACTGAGCTCAGCAGCTTTGAGTTAGAATTTTTGTTTAAAATTTCCAGTAAGTTAAACTTCATGGAAAGTCAGGGATATTTATTTCATGTGTTAAAAGGAAAGATTCCCCTTTTAAGCAAAAAAGCCAGAGATGGAGAATGTTACTTTTTTTTTCTCAATATATACCAGTGATGCTGTTGTACTCTCAAAGCTTCATATGCTTTTTTTTTCCTCTTGGTTGAGCTGCCACAATCCACCAAACAACACTTCAGCCCAGTGTCAGTTTGAGGGCTCCAGCTTCAGCTAAGGCTCAGCCACAATTCATCAGGATCAGATGGCAGCCAGTCCTGAATGCACCTCCTGAGACTGCTCACCCATCATGGAGCAAAAACAATCTTCTGAAGCTGCCCACCTGCTCCAGGCCCACTCTGTCAAACAGGATACTTCAGGGGCTGACACCTCCCTGTCATACTGATTTTTTGGATGTTGACAAAGTGCTTTGAGTGAACATCTGTTGCTGCTACTCCGCTGGGGTCTCATTCAGGCTCTCCAGAAGGAAAGATGAAAANATGAAGTCTCTTGCCATGGTGTGTTTATTCAGGGGAAAGCAGGCTTTGTCAATGCTAATGTTTGCAAACTAATTGTGTGTAGATGGCTTACAAGTTTTTTGTTTCTTTTCCACTCCTCCAGAAATACATAAGCTTTATGCTGATACATATGCCCACTCCCCAAGGGCAGAAGTAGGGAGATATTCTGTTGAAACATCTAAACTGAAAACAAAATTTTCTTTCAATCCTTCAATCCTTTCTTTCAAAACCTTCCTCATTCAAAATATTCAGAAACAAACAAACAAAAAAAAAAAAAATCTGGCTGTAGATCACAGAGAGGAGCTCCAAGGTGGGGTGCTCCTCTGGACAGGAGTGTGCTGAGATACTGAGACTGGATAAGGGTCCTGGTCAGTTAGAGCAACATGCTGGAAGCAGTGGGTTGCAGCATTCTGTCCCCCTGTTGTAGCTGTGTGCCTCCTGCAAGCCCTTTAGAGCCATGAACATTCTTACATACCTCTAGCATTTTCTCATTTTTCTGGTTTTGGGCTTTGGGGTGGGTTTTGTACTTTTCCTATCTTGTTCCCGTTCTGCAAACAAACAAAAAAAAATTCCCT
>VZUA01067485.1:43385-59551 GCA_013401035.1 Horornis vulcanius
CCCTTAAGAATATGTTCCTATTTTATAACTGAATTCATTGCTGTGATTCATTCTGTAATTACTACAGGAAATCGGGAGGGACTGCACCTGTGTTGGACCATGAGGGAGCCCAAAGTGTCACTGGTTCCACCCCACACTGACTAAACCCCTTTATCTGCTGTGCACAAACACCAGTACCTGCCTGAAACCCCTTCAGCTCCCAAATTTCCCCTCACAGCTGTCTCCAGAGTGTTGCAAGGAAAGATGATGGATGGGCAGACTTTTATTTCCATTAGAATGGAGCCAACTGAATATTTCCAACAGCTTTATTAAAAATACTAGTTCTTGCTTTGCTTCATCTTGAAAAATGTGACATGTTCCTGCAGCTGAGTTTGCATTTTGTCTGGGAAATGAATGCCTGAGGTAGAATGATTTTCTAGAGGAGCAGAGCACCGAGCAGTTTAGTGTCTTCTCTTCCACAGGCTTGGAGAGAGAAGCTGATAGCCCACAGCTGCCATCTCCCCGAGGGTTGCACTTCAGGATTTTGGGAACGTGACCCCTGAAATCCAACAGCAAAGGCAGTCAGGCTGATTAAACTGGAGGCCTCCCACATCTCAGCCTCCCTGCTCCACTCCCTGGCTACTCCCCAGCTCTGCAGAGCCTTGCCCTCTCTCCTCAGGGTTTCTGTCATCCCTGCTGTGGACACACTGCTCATGACCCATGGCTGGCATCACTTGCAGAAGACTTTTGGAAGAGGGCACTGAAGTGTTTGGGTTCAATGGGATGGGGTAGAAGGAGGGAAACAAATTAGAAGCACGGGAGGCTGTCAGGTTTGGATGAATCACTGCTTCATCATCACAGTGTCTGCATAACCAAAACTGTCCACAGAATAGAGTTTGCCCAAGGTTTTTCTTCTCTTGCATTACTTTTCCTATTTCCCTCTTGTTTTCCCAGAAATAGAAAATGACATTTATTTTTACAGACAGCAGGATCTTATGGCTATTCCCCTGTGATGGAGTAATCTGAACACAATTATGTTCTGTTGACAAAAAGTGATAAAAGTGTATTGTGTCAACACTCTGAACTAACAGATTTGTCATCTTCTCTACTCCCAAATAATAGAAACAGAATTAGAAAGTGCTCTGGCAGACTCTGCCATTTTCTATGGTTAGATAAGCACCAGCTCTGTGCCTGCTTACTGTACTCACAATTCTCCCTTTTCCAGAAAAATCTGCCTGGCTCTGTTTTAAATTCAAGTGTAAATTTTGCTTTGATGGACCTCTTTTGGCAGCTTATAAGCTCTGAAGTAATTTGACCTAAGTTCTCTATTTCATTTCAGTCTTACTACTCCCATATTTTCCACAGCTTTGAAAAATCGAAGATTTTTTACGTATCTTTGTTTTCCCATGAAAATTTCCTTCTAGAAAATGCATTTGACAATAGTACCTGCATTATATCCTCTCTACATCCGATTTCCTCTTGAGTTCATGGACAGAAATCTACCTGGACTGTTGTTTTCCTGAGACAGGGACCCACATCTTGCCCAAGATGTATGGCCAGCCCTAAACAGATGCAGTTCAGTGGAAGGATGTGCACATCTGAGAACATAAAACACCATTCCCTGCTAGGTTTGAAGGCACATCTGCACTTCCAACTCTTGGTTAGTTGGATGACAATTACTGCTTAAAAGCTAGAAGAATAATTATATCATTCAAGATAAATAGAAAAAGCTTTTTCATGGCCAAAAACAGAAGCAATTTCCAAAATTTCTGTAGAACATTTTGTTTTCCAGCTGTGGCTCTTTCACTGTTAAACACCATTGAATAGCTTTTCCATTCAGAATGAGCATGTGCAATGTATATTAAGGCTTTCCAAAATTAGGAAACAGTAGCCACCAGGTGCAAGTGTGGAATGAGTCAAGCATGAGAGCATTTGGGTGCCTGAATAATGCCTGTCTAAAAGACCATGAGCATTGACCTCCTCATCAGAACAGGAGAGCTGATAGTGCCCTGAGGATGCTCTTAGCTCACACGACTGGTTCCTCCAAAGCTCATTCCCCCAGCTTTCAGGTTAAGCACTCTGTCAGACTGCAACTCCCAAAAATCAGCTCTTTCAGGACCACAAACCCCAGAGCAATTGAAATTCTCCTCTAAAGTGAGGTGCATTCTGGAGCCTCCCTTCCTCCAGCCTGCCCAGCTCCTGCAGTGCCCCAGCACATCCAGCCTCGAGGAGCCTGTCCCCATGCAAGCAGCATTTTTCACAGGCTCTTCCTCTGGTTTGATACATTTGTTGTTTGAACAGGCAAATGCAATCGGTTTTGACAGCAGAGTGAAGTGAACTGACTGTGTGCACATGAAGAGCAACTGTTTATTCCCCTGATCCAGCTCCTGCCAGTGGGATTTTTACTGTGGGGGTGGAATCAAGGCATTTACATCCTGAAATGAGAATAATTGTCTGGAATAGTGTTTTAGGGTGTTTTGGCACCATATTCTGATACCCATAGCAACCTTCACAGAAAATTGAGCTGGACATTGCAATGGAAACATAACAACATCTACAACTTAATTCATGACCCAAATTTCCCAGAAGAAGCCACAGCTCATTACCACACCTACAGAACCACTCCTGAAGGAGAGCACAGATCTGACTCTTGTTCTTCCTCCTCCTCTCTCACTGACAGCCAGACTTGGTGCTCAACAAAAGGATGCTGCTGTGAGAAAACAGCTAAGGAAAAAAAAAGTGCTAAAGTTCTTTCCAGAATTGACTTAAAGCAGTAAATATGTTGAGTAATGAACAAGTTTGGAAAAAAATGAAGAAATATCATTGCAAACAAGATTTTTCCTTACCCACCAGGTTAATGATCTCTGTGTCACTTAAGGCTTATCAAATCAATCTCATTTAATAAATGAATATTTACCTTGTCTTATCAACAACTGTCTTTTTATCCTAATGTTCTATCCTAGTATCAAAACAAGATGCAGGTGCTTAATGTGGTTTATTTTACCAAAAACACTTCATTTTAACAATAATAATTTTGTGTGGTTACCTTCTAGATTAATTTTTGGTACAAACTGGTCAAGATTTTAACACTAATCCAAAGTATTTTAGAGTCCAACACGTTGGCTTGTAGCACTTGAGTTTTCCACTAGAGTAAACGAGGCCATTATTCACATGCTTGAAATTGGGCATATGCTCAAGTGCTTTGCCTTTGGGATAAAGAGCCCATTTGGGACTCTTCAGTACTTAGCTCTGATAAAATCCATCAGTCTTGCTTAGATGATTAAAACAAAAGCATCTTTCTCAGAACTTCCAACAGATGTTTTCATAAATTTTAACATACTTCTTTTCCCTGTCTCATTCGTTTCCAGTACAAGTATTCCCTTAAAAGCTGTGTGAGGAAATCTGTAAACTTAATGGAGGAAATTTATTTGGATAGAAAGACATCTAAGGAAGCAGAACAGCACTTGCAATGATCTCTGGCCAAACTCTGCACCCGTTAACTTTCTTTATGCCTTTCCCCACCGCCAGATGTATCTGTGCAAATGAGATTTTCCAAAGTCACTATTGTCTTATCTGGATCCCACAAAATTCTTTCTGATAGACTCTGAGCAGGGCTTTTTTACAAACCAAGTGAGTAACTGCTTGCTCCATATGTCTGAAGTATATTCTTTCCTCCACCCGCCCCATTTCGTTCTGTCGACAACATGCATTTTGTCAAACCTCTTACTGCAAATCATTCAGTCAATGAAACCGAAAGACATTTCAGCACATTTTTATCAACAGAATGTAATTTTGTGCAAATCATGCTGTCAACAGGAAGGAATGCCAAAAGAAAAGTGAAAGAACCCAAACTCATTTTGTCCACAAAATATAAATTACAGTTTGCTTTTATTTTTCAGACAAAATGGAACTAGAAAAATTTCCCCATCTGGGGACAAAGCTGAGACTGATCTCTTAATTTAGGAGACCGGATGGTAATTGATAGAAAAACACCAACACTATGAAGGACAGCTGAGATGTTAAATCAGAGGAATTTTTCCAGCACTGGACACCTCTCACTGTTTTTGTGGCATCAGTGAAGTGCCACCTGAGATACTCAATCCATGCAGCAAAATACTCAGTGATGGGCTGGAATACAAGGAGGCAGTCTGGGCTGAAGAGAACCAGGGATGCTGTTCCATTTTGCAGCTGGTGGATGGCTGGGGTTGCTCTGCAGGTTGCA
The DNA here is from genome assembly GCA_013401035.1 of Horornis vulcanius. Lineage (NCBI taxonomy): Eukaryota > Metazoa > Chordata > Aves > Passeriformes > Scotocercidae > Horornis > Horornis vulcanius. Next base: position 47,587 of record VZUA01067485.1, read on the forward strand.
GTGTGGTCACCAAGGCTCCTCACAGCTTTGTGCCAGAGCTGCAGCTGCCTTCCCTTTTCCACCATTGTGACGCTTCCCTCCCTTCTGCTGCTTTGAGTTTTGCTGCTGTTTTTACAAAACTTGCTCCTTCAGCAATTGTCTCTGCCCCTCAGGTCCCAGACTGCCTGGCAGGCTGATGGCTGGCACCCTGTGGCACAGCCTGGTGGGCACTGAAGCTCTGCAGGACAAAGCAAAGTCTGGTTTCACTGCCTTGCAATTGCTCTCCATCACAGCACTGGAACCAGTTTCTACCTCCCAACAACTAAAGGGCCTTTTTTGCTGGTCCACACTGGATTCCTGCCTGGATCTCTGTTAATGCCCAGCAAAACCCAACTAGGCAAAACGCCTGGCTTCTCTCAAGATGGAGTGAAAATTGGCACCTGGGAGAAGGAGGTTACAGGAGGACATTAAAACATTTGTTTTCCTACACCTACTCAGGTTTAATTCAAGGTGTGCCCAGCTGATTGTGATTATAAGGTTATTTTTTATATGGATGGTTGTTCAATTCTCTGTAATGCTCTGATACTATTTTTCTATGGACTGGGGTTATTGCTTAATATGGTTAAAAACCACAATAACCTTCCCGTGGTTTTTGGAGAAATTCACTGTGTTTTCAGATCACCTTATCCCTTCCAGTTCTTCAGTGAATTGTTCAAATAAGGCCTTGGAGAACTGACAGTCCCAAGGAGTTTGTATGGGGCTGGAGGAGCAGAGATGTTGGCTGTTATCCAGCATTTTAGAAATCAGAATGAGACTTACCACATGCCATTTTGGTACACTCTGTGGGGGAGCACAGATCATATTCTCCATCAGTCCCCAACCTTTACTGAGAAAAACCATGCTCCAGCCAAATTCCCCAAGTCCTGCTCATCCACTAGAGAGAGATGCAGGGAGAGAAGGTAGGCATTGTGCAGCATTAAAAATGTAACTGCTTTGAGCCGCGGGCCAACGCACTGACACCAAAAGCTGGCAGCAAATATGTCAGAGGGATCACGAAGTTGGCATGAGAGGGTTTCAGCTAATACAAGAGATTATTTTCAGGGCCTCCTTGCGTGCCAAGCACAACACAAAGCTGGCCTCAGAGAGAGAACTTCTGCTGGAGCCGTGGGGGGTGGCAGCGGAGCGGAGCAGGCGCTCGGGGAGAAACCTGGCCCAGGTTTTTTATCTGGGACAGCTCTGGGGCTCAGCAGGAAGCTGCTACTTTTTGGCTGTGTGTCACTGCTGTGTGTCCAAGCCAGTGTCTATTTGCAGGTGCCTGCCTAAAGTGCCTCTGGGATGGGTCACTTTCCTGAGCTTTCTTGTTGCCTTCACACAGCATTAGGAGAGGGAGCCGGTGCATCCCTTTGGCTGCACCAGGCAGCTCAAGTGGATTGCAGATTTGATAGCCATCATTTTTATCAACTTCAAGGGCCTCCTCCTGTTTAATCCTTACCTGCCTTTCTACCCAAAGTAGCCCCCAAAGGCAGGAAAGCGTTCATTAAAGTCATAGTGTCACTTTAAAGGTGATAGATAACTTCAGTGGGAAGAAGTATCCTGAGGAATGAAAAATTAATTTCATGCCATTTTTCTGTGCACTTCTCACGATATCTTCTTGACATTTTTTGTTGTGCTGACAGTGCTGCATACTGAAGGTAGTGTTCTTATCTGTGAGGAAGAGAGAGCAAACACTGCAAAATATTTACTTGGTGTGGAGGGACAGAATTTTTCCTTCTTTTAAAAGCTTTTATGGCAAACCTTTCTGGCATGAAATGGCTTCACCCTGATCAGTTGTGCTGGTGTGTGGAGCAGGGTTTTTGCATAAGCATGAAGAACATAGAGAGAGACTGAAAACTGTGCATCCTCCTTCCCCACAGTGTTCTGTGGCACTCAGAATCAAGGGCTTGCAATTAACCTGTTTTATTCTTTGTACGTTGGCTTCAGCTTGCAGGAATCCACACTGGACACATTGTCCCTGCTGTGTCCAACCAACCCCACCTTTCCAATAGAACTTTGAACAAAAGAGAGGAAATGAAGACCTGGGAATTTCCATTTTTTCATGGCTGATTTCTTGTTTGCATGTTACACAATTAAGTCCCAAGGAAAGATGGAAATCTTACATCAGTGTGAAATGAGAGTACTCAGCTGCAGGACACCTGGAAATCAAATCAGTAATTACTAACACAGAGGTAGATTGTAAATTCCCTGCTGGAATTCACCCACATCTTCGTTCAGCAGCAACAATAAAGTGATGGCAGTGGTGAGCAGAATCAAATATTTAGATCGCAACCTGTTGCTTGCCTATTATTCTGCCAAATGCAGCCCATCAGCATGTTTAATTCAGAGTGAAAAATCAAGCAGAGAACAGGAAAAAAAATAGGGAGAGGATTGGAGTGGTTAGTCCATGGCTCAGCAGCAGCTGCTACAAGAGCCTTGTGCATATTGAAGAGAGTCAGAGCAGCGCCTGCACTGGTTCTCCCTTCATCTCAGGGGAGTGGAGGCTGCAGATGCTTGCTGAGGCTCACCCTGGTCCTACTGTCCATGGAGTCAAGGAGATGGCTGCAAGGCTCCTGGAATAAACCTGGGCGTGGGATAAACATGCACAGCTGACCTGCTCCAGGTTAACCTGCCACGTGCCACCAAAAATTCTGAGTTCAAAAGGAGCGACAGAGCTGTGGAGAGGTGTGGGAGTACCCTGAGGGTCACCTGGTGAAGATTGGCTCCCACCCCTTCTGCCAAAAATGGTGATTGGCTTTGGAATGATGAGCTCCTGCTGATAGAAACCTGGAAACCTGGCCATTTGTTTTAAAATGGCAAAAGCCAGCTCATGACAATTTCTCACAGAAGGACAGAGCAGTTCAGACTGAAGGGAATTCAGGAGATTTCTGGTCCAGCCTCCTGCTCAGAGCAGGAAAAACACTGAATTCAACTCAGGTTGCCCAAGGCTTTGTCCAGCCCAACACTCCAAATGTAGCCTCTCAGTGAAAATTCTGATGTGGACAAGTCTTAGGGTGAATCATTATCCCTTTTTTAACTCTTCTGTTAGTTGGAACCTTCCCTCTTTCCATTTATCACCGTTATCTCTCACACTCTCCCATTAACCTCTCTCTCACTTGGGGCTGATTTTCTTGCATATATGTTAGAAGCTTTCAGTAAAGGCAGTCACTCAACATGCCTCAGTAATTCTAAGTGCATTTCGGGGAAGCAAAAATACAACTTTCAGGCAGAGGTACTGGTTATGCAGCCAATTAATTTATAGTGGCATTATGGGGGAGTATGGTCCCATGAATGCAAAGCAATTCTCTGTGTTCTGCTCTATATCAAGAATATACAAACCCTTTAAATGTCTAACATTTAAAAATATATATGACTTCCAACATGCAAAAGTAGAAAATGTTCACAGGCTCTGATGTTGGCACTTTGCATTGCCGTGTTTTAGGGAATTTTTTGCCATAATAAAATCAGTTCTGCTAATCACTGCTCTCGATGCAGAACTTTCTTCATTTGAACTGTAGTTCAGAGGAAAACAGTCCTTGGTTTAATTCCTGTCACAAAATACCTGCCTCTGAATTCAGAGATGAACTTCATAGCTTTTTGCTAAAAGAGGAGTTCAGCTCCCTCGTGCTCACTGGAACTGGACCTGACGTGGCATCAGTCTTGGCAATCTACAAAAAAATCCCAAAACCAACCCCAAACCACCTGTATGTTAAATTATTTCTTAAAAAACCAATCTGGAGCAGGTATCTGCAAGGCTAGGGAAATCAGCAGAGCCTGGCCTCCCTGCTTCTCTGGAACAGCTGGCATTCCAGGAAAGATGCCAACAAAGGACTCTGGGGTGATTTCTGCCAAGCTGAGTTTTTAATTTGTGTAGTTACACGACTGAATGCAATGTAAATCTTTACGGTTCAAAAAATGAGTAAAGAAAACTAAATTTTACCAAAATCCACAAGATTTAGACAGGGTGCTTGGGCTCCTACTTCCCCTTGCTCAAACACCTTTAAGCCAAGCTGGAGGGCAGTAGAAGCAAATTGGAAGCCGAGGTATTTTACCCTAAAGAGTATTAGCAGGGACTGATAATGTTCCCACATCATTTGTAGCCAGGATAAAGTCCTGGGACTCTGCTTTCCCAGGTGAGAAATCCCAAGAAACCAGAGTGATGTCTGTGGAAAGGGATGGGGCCTTCCAGCTCAGCAGCCACAATGGGTAATTCCTTAGAACAGAGCCAGTGGAAAACATTTTGACAACAGTGAGCTGCCCAAATGCATTTGGAATTTCTCATCACCTCCATTTCATGCTTTCCTCACAGTTCTTTTACTCCATGATGCTGATCATTGCCTGTGCCCAGGATGCCTTGTGCATGTTTGGGGTGTGCTCTGAGCTTTACACCTGCTTTCAGAAGATGGTGCCCACCTTTCCCTGCAGGAAGCACTGCCAGTTCCCCTACAGAGCCAACAAGCTCCCAGGCACAGCTATTTTAATGAGCAGGAGTCAGGCTCTCCTCCAGCCCAGGCTGTCTCCTCCAGGACTCCTCAAAGGCTCCCACTTTGCATCTGAATTGCACCGGCTTTGAATGCATCCAGCAGATTTACACCTGCTTGTGAAACCAGCCAAGAACATTTTGAAAGTACCTGGCCTATAATTTTGGCCACTCTTAGCCTGCTGTGCATTTCCCTGGTACATAGAATGAATTCATTCACTTCAGCTATTTGGAAACACACCTCTCTTTTCCAAAACTGCCTGCTCTATTTTAGCATAACTTTCAAGAACATCCCTCAGCACAGAGAGTCATTGAGAGCACAGCACCAGCAAAGCACCTGACAAACCAGCTTCATTGCTCCAAAACTGATTTACTACAAGGGGATTTGTGGAAGAAGGGATTTAGCATGCCTATTCTTCCAGTATAAATGACAGTGCAAAGCTGATCTGCTTTCCAGTTAGTTTGACTTATATGTTTTATATGGCACGTGTCCCTGCAGGAATTTATTAAAACACACCAACAATTACAGTATGGAAAGAGGTGCTGTGACCTTCAGCCAGGCCTTGGCTGAACTGCAGGGATGGCAGTGCCACACACCTGATGTGTGGCCTCTGGAAGTCATTTGGCTTCCAGGAACGGAGCTGCCCAGGTGAAAGGTGTGCTCAGCCCCCTCTCCTCTCCCCAGCAGCCCAGGACTGCCAGCACACTCAGCTGGGTCAGGAACAATCCTTGTCCCAGGGGCACAGGACTAATTAATTTGCCTGGACAATGGCATTTTGGAGATGCTGCACTCTTTCTAATTGCCAGGGATTGTAAGAGGTCCCAAGTGCATCTTATTCACTCCAAGAGTGATGCTGCACAGGCAAAACCATCTCTGGGCTCTCAGACTGCTGCATTATCACTGTGGCAAAAGCTTGAGTGATGGCAAGAGCCCTTTGAAGGCAGCAGCTGGATCAGCCCTCAGATATCAAAGGATTGTTCTGGTTGCTGCAACCTGAAAAGCTTTTTGCTGCAGCATCTCTGGGTTAACCTCTGCCTCACATTAAACCTCTCCCTCACAGAAATGTCAAGGCACTAATGGTGAAAGGGAATTTTTGAGACACTCACCACCGTGTGTTCAGAAATACTCCAGGTAGGATCCTGATCCTCAAGAAAATCCGAGGATGGAGATGTGAGTCTGATTCTTTTTGGGGCTGTTCCTCCAGCTCAGCCTGCATTGTCATTTTAGAAACCATATAAAAGAGACTGGAGAGTACACACCCAGGGCAAAGCTGAAATTCAAAAGCAAGGTATGAAAGAGGGGAGTGCAGGGCAGTGTTTTTTTGAGGAACAGGCAGAAAGGAGCAGGCACTACCTGCTGCAGCTGTTTTGAGACAAGGGCTTATCTATCCCATACTGTGTGCCAATGAGTCTTAAATGGAGGCAAAAAAAATCCACCTGTCAAATCTCTTGGAGCATCACTCCCACCTTTTCAGTGCTCCAGCCACCAAGCTCACATCCTCTGCATGTCTCTGTGCAGAAGTCCAAGGCTACAAAACACAATAACCCCCCAAAGCAGCAGCACAGTGGAAACTGGAGGGGCTTTGCTGAAACTAGCAGGGAATGTCTGCTGTGAGAAGGGAAGGATGGAAATACAGGGAAAAAGGAATTGCATGGCATATGGAGAGCTGTGACAGTGTGGGAAATGGGGCTTAGGAGAGGCTGCTGAAGTAGCAGGGCGGTGGAAGGGTGTGCAGAGGGAGGTGTTTTGGGACAGGCTGCTGAGGAGCAGAGCTGTGGTGGGCTGCAAGAGGAGAGCCATGGCTGGAGCCACAGCAATGAAAAGTGTCCCCTGAGGCCTCCTGCAGGACCCAAGGGGCAGAGCAAAGCCCAGAGCAGCACCTGAGCTTGCCTGGAGGCAGGGACACCCCCTCCATCAGCCAGGCTGGTTTGTCACACACAGGCAAGTTTCCTGTGCACTCCCAAGGGCTTTGGTGACACAGGTGACATGGTGCAGCCTGAGAGAGCTGTGCAGGTGCCCATCCAGTCCTTACCCAAATGTGCCCCACTTCTCTGGCAAGCACCCACAGCTGCCTTAGCTGGGGATCTGTGCTGATCTCCCCGTGGATGTCTGACATCCCTGGTCCCCACCCCGCTGTCCCCATCCACCCAGCCCATCCCACTGCTCCTGTGGAGAACAAGCCATGGGCTTTTGCACCCAGGAAGTCCCTGGAGAAACACAGGTGTGGGACTGGAGTCTGAGATGCAACGTGGAGATATGGAATAAAAAAATAAAGCAAAGTCTGCATTGCTTTCTCTGTTCTTTCTGTCGTTCTCATTTCCTGTTGCTATGCCATTCCCCAGGCAAGTACAAAAGGAACAGCTTCCTCAGCCACAAAAATGAGATTATTCAAAGAGTCCCTCTGTCTTCTCATATTTATTGTGATAGGCAGTGTTAGAAGTGTTTGACAACAACTCAATTATTCGCAATGAATAGAGGCAGGATAGGCAGGCAATTATCCACTTTACCCATGTGAGAGACACCCATATTCAAAACCCACATTCAGAGAGATTCACATTATTTCCAAACCCTTTTGCATATTTTTAATTACCAGCTTCCATTTAGCTGGATGGTTATGACTCCAATCAGTGTGCTTTGGAAGGGCTGAGCACTTGGGCTGGAGCCAGGCTTGCTTTGTCTCATTCACATCAGCACTCTAATGTGAGCATTTTGGGTTAGAGTCTGAGAAGCAGCCTCCAGAATGGTGCACATCAGTAGAAAAACTGATGATTAAAAATCTTAATCAAAATACAAGAAATGAGAAGCATTTCCTTAAACACAGATTTCAACAAGGTGAAAAGATTATATTAAAAAAAATCAAATTACATGGAAAATTTCTATCAGAGGAGATTTTCTTGAATATTTAGGTTTTTTTACTTTCTAATCCAATGTTTTTATGTAAACGTTTTACTTAATATTTGGAATATTTCTCTTCATATTTTGACATACCTGAACTTTTCTTTCTGAAGCAAATTCATGAGTTTGAAGCAAATTCATGAGTTTGAAGCAAATTCAATGAGTTTGATTTTATTTACTTAGTGGGAGCCTTTCACAACTGCTTAAAATCTAGATTCTATGCCTCTGGAGTACATATAAGTCATTCTGTATTATTTGCTCCCAAACATGAAGGCAAAAAAAAAAAAAAATCTGTTAAGGTCATAAAATTAGGTTGAGTACTTCTTGCTGAGAGAGGTTGGCACTGCNTAGCTTAGGCATGGGACTGTTCACTTTTAAGATCTGAAACTGGACTTTTACATCCACTGTTGTGTGTGTTACCAGAGTATTCTGGCCATAGGAATCCGTATTTCCCTGTGCAAAAGTTTCCAAGTCTCACAGTATCAGGATTATTCTTAACTCTTCAGCTGCTGGAAGCATGGGATTAGTTAGGATTCACACTTCTTTTAAAGAAAACCTTAAACCACTGAATTAAGCATCATTTAAACTATTATTTAAGTGCTCTTGTACCTTCACTAGTCATTTTAAGGTGCAACTTTTCAATGCCAGTGCCATCATTGGAATAAGGTTATTCCTGAGGAATAGCAAGGATTTGTGGTATTTTTCACAGCTTCTTTAAGTTTTTACTGTACCCAATTCAAACTCAAAACACTTCCAAGTGCTGACACATCCCAGAGCAGCCAGGCCTCCAGCACACAGGTTGATCCTGAATCCACCAGCCCAGCTTCAGCTTTGCCAGCTGGGAAGATTGGAACAAAGGAAAAAAAGGGTCAAGAGCAAAGGCTTCCCATGGCTGCCTCTCCAGAATATTATTTGAGGCTCCACACAGACAGAAATTCAGTGAACTCTCTGCTTCCATCCTTGCTATGTACTTCTCCTCCTTTTCAATTTCATTGCATGCTCTTCATCAATATTCCTCAAAATATTGATTGTGAGCTGGACAAAGAGCTCATCATGCCTGGACCTCACCAAGGTCCCAGAACAATGACATCTCCCACATTCCTGTAGGATCTCCCACATTTCTCAGCACCACCAGCTGTCCAAGGTGCAAACCCCCAGTTCTGGCTCAGAGCCTGCCTGGCTGAGCTGAGCTCAGCCAGGATTGCTGCAGAAATTGGGACTAAAACTATGCAGGAGAATGCCAGTTAAAAAAAAAATGAGCAGAACTGCTCCAAATTTTTCTTTTCCATTCCTATAGCAATATGTCCTTAAGGACATATCTGCTGTCAAATGTGACATTGCCTTGTCTGTGTGGCACCACGTTGTGATTTCCCTGTGTGTGCTTCAGGTTCTGCAGCACTGCAGCTCTTCAAGGTAGTAGAGGCAAAGCTCCCTTGAGCCAATGAGCCTTGGATCAGCTCTTAAAAGTTTCAGGGCTGTGACTATTATTTAATTTTTATATTTTCCTTCTCGTTCTCCCAGAATGTCAATAAGAAAACTTGTTCAGGGAAATCGGGGTCTGTATTTGCATATTTATGCAGTAACATTAAGGGTAACATTGGCTCATGTTTTACAGTGTGTTTGTTTTCATTGTGCAGATTTCATCTGCTCAGGGGGATCAGTTATTTGACCTATATTAATATTTAATGGTACAAATACTTAAAATAAAAGTCCAGGCACAGCCAAGGCTTTTGGCAACTCTGCTTTAAACAGCCACCCTTCGTTAAAATCTGGCTGTGCTTGAAAGGTTTTGATTTCTTGCAGGGATTGAAAAAAGGAGCAGTACTTTTGATGGCTGTTTCATGAGTGCTGGAATATTTTCTTGCTTAATATTGTTGTACATCAAGTCTGCATTGTAAAGGTCTTTTGTACAGTCCCTTATTTACTGAGCAGGGAAGATCTGCAGAAAAATGAAAGAGAAAAATCTCAGCTGGAATAATAAAGTTGATCATTGTATCAAAGCAATGTCTGTTTTTGCTTTGCAGTCAGGCTAGACCAGTTTTCAGCATGGGCAGTTACTGACAATGCAATAAAATGTTTCTCTCTTTCTTTTTCCCCCAAACTAGTATCTTCTTAAGATTTTCAGTAGAGACTATAAAAAAAATATTATTCAGCTGACTCTGTCCTCTTCCAAAACAAGGTTCTCCTGGGTTACCATAATCTCAATTCCAAGCAAAAAGGAATATCTTCTGGCATGCCTGTAAAAGAAAATTTAGCACATGAAAAGGATAGGAGACTCTTGGTGCTAGGATAAATCATCTGTATAGTACAGACCAGACTATTGGGTTTTTGGGGTTTTTTTTGCTATAAAGCAGCATGAAAACAAGTGAATGGCTCACTCTGGATCTACCAGCTGCTTTTCAGTACCTCTCTCAGTAATCCAGCATATCTCAGCTTGCCTTTCACTCCACGCACAGGGAAGAATATCCCTGTGTCTACCTTTCATGAACAAAATGCACACCTTTGCCTCAGGCTAGGGATGTGTCGAGAAGTGAAGGAAAAAACATAAACCAAGCCTCTCAAGAAAGAAAAACAATCTTTAGAACACACTCAGTGTAACTATACAGGAATCCTGAAAGCTGACGACATAAAGAAAGAAAAAAACCCCAAACTCAGAGCAAATGTGCAATCAACTAGGATATGATGCAGTTAAAAAGCAGACAAAGGCTTTACACAAACTAATGAATTGATTTAAGGCTCCACTGGGTGATATACAATGACATATTATTTATGTAACCTGTAGTTTACTGTTCACATAGTAATTTCCACCTCCCACCCTGTCAAATAGAAGAAACTTTTTCACCTTAAATCTTAGATGATGATGAGACCAAATAGCAGGAGAGGATGTATAAAGGAAAGTAATTTAGTGAAGAAAGCTTGACTGACATGAAAACACAATAAAAGTTATGATAATGTTAGGGATATCAAAGTGAAAGCCAGGTGGGCAGACGAGAATAGGCAAGTTCCCAAGTCAATCTGAAAGGAGTTCTTCAACACTGGGGAAAATCCAGCCATTTATTTTCCAGCTTATCACTCCATGGGTCAAAAACTATGTATTAAATTTGGAGCACAAAGACCTGCCTTGTCTAACAATTGTACTTATTGTAGACACGGGCAGGGAGGAGGGGGAAGAAGATTTTCAAAAGCTCAACACATACTTTAGAGAGGATGATTTGGGGCTTTCTCTCTAAAAAGCAGACCAGTTGAATCTCACCTCTCCTACTTTTCAGGAAGGTGTATGTTTAAATGCCTTTTTCCAGAGTTTGTGAAAATTTCTTGTTGGAGCAAGGTTTCCAATATTTCTCGGTAGACACTGAGGAAACAGCCTGGCTCCCTGAAAGTGCTCCCACATGGGATTGCTAGACCTGGATTTTCAGAATAACTGAAGATGTGAAGCTCTGAAAATTATCTGAAGCTGTGAAAATTATCTCTGAAATTATCAAGCTGCCTACCCAGCCCTTGGAGGGTGTGTGGCTTAGCCCAGCAGCCCAGTCTGTCTTCAGCTGCAGAGATGCAGTTTGGATAAGGCCCTTGCATTCAGTAAGTGACTAAAATCCAGCAGATCAGTTCCCAAAATCAGGATGCTGCCAGCTTGCAGAGGATCCAGGCTGCAGCAGTGATGGGTGCCAGGAAGAGGGGGCTGACAGGTTGGGGTCCCACTGCCAGGGCTGTTCCCTGAGGATTCCCTTGCAGCCCAACAGGAACTGAGCTGTGCAGAGACCACCAGCAGCTGCCAACCCACAGAGATTTGGCTACTGGGTTTGTAAAGCACTGACACACAGTTATACAGTGAAGGGTCTTGCTCTTCCTCAGATGGCACATGTTTAGGCATTTTAAAATAATAACAGAAAATAAGCAAACACTCCAAAAACCCTTGGGCACTTCAGTTGTTTGAATGATCCTACTCTTCATTAACATTCCTTGTACTTCCTGATGGATTCATTGATGGTTCTGTCTGGTTTCTGCCCTGCAAAAAGATAAAAAACCTAGGCTGTGAAAGGAGGTGTTTGCTTGAATCTCTTCCCATTTTAAGCCTCCATCTCCCCAGACAAAAACCAGAAAGCCCTGATGAAAATGAAATAAATAATGGGCCTGCTGAGAATTAAGTAAATAACAGTCCCAGTGATTAACTCCTCTCCTTGAGAGCACAGTCAGGTGCTCTGAGCACTGGACCAAGCCCTTCCAGCTTAACCCTGCCAAGCTGGAAGCACAAACGGGATTTATTTCATACTTAAGGAGGAAAAAAATGTGCAAGACATTGTTCTCCGGGACAGAAAGGGCACAAAGGTTTCTATTCTGAACCTGCTATTTTTGGGAGCAGTCCAGTGAGTCAGTGGAGAGCCCCTCCGTGTGCTGACACAGAGGAAATCCCGGCCCTGAGTGCTGCTTCCGAGCTGCTCTGAGCTCAGCTGGGAACAAGGCAGCAAACAGGGGAGTGCAGGGAGGGAGGGAGGGAGGGAGGGAAGGATGGATGGATGGGGATGGATGGATGGATGGATGGATGGATGGATGGATGGATGGATGGATGGATGGATGGA
>VZUA01067493.1:7444-17533 GCA_013401035.1 Horornis vulcanius
CTATTTCCCAATTCTTACACAAACACTTGCGTGTAAACTGTGTCAGCCAGAGCTTCCTGCCTTTTCTGGCACTGTGGAGATTGTGTGTCCAGACCAGCCAGGAACAGATGTCCTGGTGACTCGTGTGGGTCAGCCCCATCTATGCTGTTCCCTTCCCACCCTGATCCTGAAAGAAGATTGACCTTCATGAGCAGGAGGGAGTGCTTTCATTTAGAAAATGTGCAGTGCTGTAATAAACTTAATCTTTATTAGCTGGTGCACATAGAGCAAAGTTTGGAGTAATTGTACCTTGACTCGATAGATTAAAAAAGAATAAAATCACTTTACATTTGCCCTTGATATAGAGCATAGAGAAATCGAAATAATTTATATATAAAGAATTTGGTACAGCTTATGAGGCCTAAAAGTTAAGTTCAGAGAAAGTTGTGACGAGATCAGGAACATCCAAACGTGTCCCCAGATGTTCTTAGATCTGTAGCTAACACCAAAAAGGACTTAAATGTATAAACTGAGCAGCCATCACAAGGGTAGCTCAGAATCACCAGTGCTGATGAACCAGCCCTGCCCCAGCTCCTGTCCCATTGTCAGCCTGCACCTCTATGATCAGGGGCAGGGCAGTCTGCTCTCGGTTTTGCCACAGATGGGGAGATTTTGTTCAAAGAATTGTTTCTGATTTCTGTGAGTAATGTGTTTTCTCCAGGCGTCATCTTGCAACAACTGCCCCATAAATCATGTTCAAGAGAAAATGTTTAGAAAAGCAACCAAAATCTGCACAGCTTAAGGCTTTTGCTAACCACTGACAAAGGTCCATGAATGTCCAGCACATACACAAAGGCTGAATCTTTAATTTATTTAATTATCCAGGAGTGGTCACCAGTTTTGGTAAATGTTGCAGGCAAAGGTGAACTAGCCAACTTTTTTGACTCCATTTGCATCAGATCACAGCCTGCTGCAACTGGTTTTGCATCTGTCATTAAATACAAAATGAATTCACAGCTGTAAAATACAGAGCAGGGGTCAAGAAGCTCACATGGAGAAACTGAATGGCTTGAGGGCCAGTGGCAACAAATGGGGATCTTTTTCAACATGACTGCTCTCTGATTTTATTGGTATGAGAACAGGATTAGCAGTAGAACATATTGTCTTCCATTAATGATCAGGAATTTCCTTTTACTAACATTGAGTTATCTTTTTATTATTGGAAGAGTGGGCTGGCTGCACTTTTGTTCATGTTTTCCTTGTGCTTGTTTGGAAAGGTGTCCTAGTTTTGGCTGGGATAGAGTTAATGTACTCAATACGTTACAATTACAGAGACCTAATTGCTTCAAGTCAAGGAAAATAACCAATTCTGCACTGTCAAAACTTTGCTTTTTTTAAAAGTAATAATGGATCATATTAGATAAAGACCCATTTTGCCATCACAAAAATCCACAAACCAACAAGGAAAAAAAAAATCCACCCACTAAAAAAAACCTAAACCAAATCCTCTCAATTCAGCTTCATCCTGTGGTTCAAATGATCAGGAACAGCAACATCACCCATCTTCTGGTCTATACCTCCCTGGCTGTCCTAATTAATAGTGGCCAGAGGCAGTATTTATTTCTTAGCTCATGAGATAATAGGTTATTGATTGATCTGGGAGCTAATAGCCAAGGTTATGTCTCACATAAGAAGTGATTGTGTGGATTGAAGTTCATCATTGATCCTGTTTCCACACACTCAGGGGGATCATACATTTAACTGTCACATAAATAAGAACAAAAGACCCTTAATGACATTTATTGACTTCTAGAGATGTGATTCCTCACTTGCACCCACCAGCAGTTATTGTGGTCAGCCCACAGCTTGCCACTGACTTGGGTCTGGTATTTTCATTTCAGCCATGAGCAGGGAAACTGGCACATGCTGGAATCTTCTGCTCCTGCAAGGAGGGTCTGGATTTCACTGCCTTTTCATCCTGTGGCATTGCCATCTCGCCACAGCAGCCACGGTGAAACTCAGGAACCGTGAGAGGAATGAAATAGCAAAAGAAGTATTTTAAGGGACTATAAATGGTTTGGATGGAGATTAAAACCAGGAACACATGGAGGTATAAATGCAGTGTGGAATTGAATGCAAATATTGAACAGCAAGCACATTATTGGAACTGCAGAACTGGGCACAACCTGGAGCACTCATTCTAATGAGAGCTTCAGGATCATAAAATCTGGTCTCATTGCAGAATATTTTGTGGAAACCATTTGTTTCAGTTTTATCACTTTGATTTTTCCAAGTCTTAGCATCCAGACCTGAAAACCTTATTAGAACATGTGTTTCTGTAAAGTGTTTCACAAACATGGAAGTTTCAATGATTTGATATAGTTCTGCAAGATGGTTTGTGTTCCTCTGAATTGGAATAGCCAGAAGGACAAATGGTCTGACAAAAAACTCCACCAACACTAAAACTCAAACCAACCAAAAAAACCAAACCAAATGCAAAAGCAGAAATAAAAGGAAATAATTGAAATTGAAATTGAAATTGAAATTGAAGTTGAAATTGAAATTGAAATTGAAATTGAAATTGAAATTGAAATACCTGCTTTTTTAGATGGAATCCAGAATTAAAATGACTATTTTATACAAACATTTTGAATTGTTCTAGTCACAGACAGGACCAGTTCCCCTACCATTCATTCCTCTACCCATTCATACCTGTATAATTGATTACTTTAGTTTATTCTCTATTAGGAGTCATCTGGAGACTGCACTGAAAACCAAACGCAGAAAAGTACCTAACCCTCTCTTGTGGCCTTATGTTAGTGTCACTGAGAAATGCCATTTGTTTTTTCCTGGCCTGATTTTCCCAGCCACGCAGGTCCCTGTCACACAGTTCTGGCTGGCCCTGTCCATCCTGTGTGCATCCACAGCCTTTCTGAGACTGTCTGCTTGCTGATTGTTTTTAATCTGCCACAGCAGCTTGGGAATTAAGTTCACCTTCCAGTTTTCCCAATCCTTTTCTAAGCTGTAACGGAACCTCTGTTTTTCAGGTCTGAGCTTGCCCAGCTCAGTCAGGATTTCCCAGTTTGCTTCTTCACCTCCATTTAATTTTCAGGGAAGACGCTTCTTATGAAGGTACATGATGGGAACCTAAAAAGCTATTAATTTATTTGACATAAAAGCATTTTGGAACCATGCTGCTCAGTGGCACATGAACCTTGTTTTTATTAAGCCGTGTAATGGGGAAAAAACTAATATCAAATCCAAGGAAAAGCATTAAAAAGCTGTTTTGCCTTAAGGTACAGAAGCTCCTAAAAAGCATGGTATTTTCTCCTCTTTCAACTATTACAGAGAAATAGCATTTTTATTCTCTCATTTATGTCAGTTAGGCTAGCTAATGATATATATTATTACAAGACCCAGAGCCAGCCTCATCTCATGTTAGCATTACATCCTCTTCTTTGCATCTAGAACTGCTTTTCCAACTATTACGTGTCATCCAAACAATTTCAGATACAGTTTCAATTACAGGAAATAATAGGATCCTTGAGGAGGTATAAATGCATCAAATATTTTAGCAGCCTGTCCTGCTTGGCAATAGCTGGAGGACCTGTTTGTATTTCCAGGGAAGGAGCTGGAAGTGCACATCTGCCTTCCATCAAGCAGCTTTTAAAGATTCTGTGCAATGCTAAGAGAATAAATATCATCTGCAGGTATGGGAGAGAGTGTGCCTTGCTGTTTAATTGTGCACTTTCACCATAAGTGCCCGTTAAGGGACAATGTCTGCTTTTATTTCCTCTGAACTCAATACAAATCCAACAGTGGCTGCAACATCTAAGCCCAGCTGTGGAAGGTTTTTTATATGATATTGTATTTCTTGGCTCGGGTTTGAGCGGCCTGTGCTAGCTAATGAGGAATTTCCAAATGGATGTCCGTGATTTCAACAAAGCCAATGTTTTGGGGGAAAACAGTCTGCAATGTGGAAAGGAATTAGAGAGATTTTGTCTGAGTAATTAATTGAAATGAAATGCTTAATTGGAGTGAAATGCAGTGGGTATTTGTTACTTGCTGTGCTGTAGCCTGATTATTGATTCTCTCTGCAGAACATTAAGGCTACAATTTCTAACACTGAGGATCTTCTTAAGAGCCTCCTTTTGGGTTTCTAACAATAAATTAAAAATTCCCTTTTTGCTTTGGGATCTGGATTTAAATGAAGTAACGTCATAAAAGACAAGTGCTCTGAAACAGATGAGCTTAATTTAATTTAAAGCTAAAAAAAATCCTGCACTGAATTTCATGATTGGGTGCAAAGATGTGTCAGCACAAAGTCACTGGGATCTATTCAGGGATACATGCAAAATGTAAGACTATTTCCACGAGTGCTTACGTTGCTAATAGACCTCTTAAAAATAGTATAATGGAGATTGAGGTTTGTATCTGAACACATTGTGCTATTTATCACTGGCAGCTGCACCTGGTTTTTACATTAATCTTCTTGGAGAACACGCACCAAAGGACTGAAGGCTTGGGGCTGAGGCTGATGCTTCTCCCAGAGGCTGTGGGACAGCCCATGGGTGCCTTGGGGACCTGGATTCCTGCAGCCCCCTCAGGGACCTGGATCCCTGCATCCCCCTCAGGGACCTGGATCCCTGCAGCCCCCTTGGACAGCTGGATCCCTGCAGCCCCCTCAGGGACCTGCATCCCTGTGAGGCTCAGGGACACAGCCTGAGGCATCCTGACTGACTCCACAGACCTGTGCTGTCTGTGGCCCTTAGAGGAGGGAGTTTATCCCTCTTTCTTTCCCAAGGATTGCATCCCACACTGCCTTAAGTCTTAGCATTTATATTTTTCAGATCCTGCACTGCATGAGTGTATAACTCAGAACTCCATAAAAAGTTTTATCTCTCTTCACAGAGAGATAAAATCTGTCTTCACATTTTGGTCAGACAAAACACTCCTTCCAGGCCTGAGAACCAAGGACACCTCAGGCCCCAAAAAGTATAAACAAAAGTGAATCAGGGGAGGAGAAGCAAACTGGGGGAATATGACTATATATTGGACAACATAATAATTGGCTATAATTGGACAATTAACCTCTGATATGCAAATAGACCAAACTTATTTCTGTCTGACAACCAATGACCCTCGTGCATCTTGGGTGCAGCCCCTCTCAGAGGGTTTTGGCTGCCCGAGGTGTATCTATTGAAGGCCTTCAATAAATACCTACTCTTATTCTCCTAATCTTGGCTGGCCTCTGTTCTGGGTAGCCACTCCAAGGCATCAAGCAGAGCCATCACAGAAGTTCTGGCAGTGAAACTCCTGGGTAGTGCCATTTCTCCCCCAGCTTTCTTTTGCATGAATATGAAAGAAAAGGGGTATTTACATGTGTTAAAATGAATAAATAAACCCCAAAGAATTGTTACCTTAATTTGAACTTCCTACTTATTTTACATTGTTGCAACTTCAGCAAGTTTCTGAGCAATCACAGAAACTTTTGGGACTTATGACCAGCTCCTNCATGAGTGTATAACTCAGAACTCCATAAAAAGTTTTATCTCTCTTCACAGAGAGATAAAATCTGTCTTCACATTTTGGTCAGACAAAACACTCCTTCCAGGCCTGAGAACCAAGGACACCTCAGGCCCCAAAAAGTATAAACAAAAGTGAATCAGGGGAGGAGAAGCAAACTGGGGGAATATGACTATATATTGGACAACATAATAATTGGCTATAATTGGACAATTAACCTCTGATATGCAAATAGACCAAACTTATTTCTGTCTGACAACCAATGACCCTCGTGCATCTTGGGTGCAGCCCCTCTCAGAGGGTTTTGGCTGCCCGAGGTGTATCTATTGAAGGCCTTCAATAAATACCCCCTCTTATTCTCTTAATCTTGACTGGCCTCTGTTCTGGGTAGCCACTCCAAGGCATCAAGCAGAGCCATCACAGAAGTTCTGGCAGTGAAACTCCTGGGTAGTGCCATTTCTCCCCCAGCTTTCTTTTGCATGAATATGAAAGAAAAGGGGTATTTACATGTGTTAAAATGAATAAATAAACCCCAAAGAATTGTTACCTTAATTTGAACTTCCTACTTATTTTACATTGTTGCAACTTCAGCAAGTTTCTGAGCAATCACAGAAACTTTTGGGACTTATGACCAGCTCCTCCTGACTTCATCCCTGGGTTTATTTGGAGGTGGAACACCAGGAATGAGGTTTACAACTGATGGGCCAAACTTTTCCTTAAATCCAGCCTTATCCTTCCTGTTGGAATGAGTGCAGTAGGGTACATGCACGATCCCAAAAGGGCCCAGCCTTGTCAGGGTAAGGCTTTTTTTTTAAACAAAAGCAAAGAGAAATTGCCTAAATGCAAAAAGTATCAGAGTCCACACAGAGCACGAGAGCAGCCAGGCTGAGTGATGTGTTTTGGTACCAGACAGCTACATCAGCAGGTATTATTCTCATTTCAATGTCATGTTCTTTTAAATAAAAGACCCATTTCTGGATGCTTTAAATTGCTGGGGAAAAAAAAAATCTATGTTTATAGAGGAAAATGTGCCATGTAGAGGTAAAATATATCAGATAATAAAACAGCAAAAGACCAGATTCTGCTACAAATGAAAACAAATTTTTTTTTCAGTAAGCAACATGTTTTTCTAAATAATGCATTAGCTGCTTTTCATTTTTCAAATTAGAGTCTATTATTTTCAACTTGCTATCACTCAGTACAGCTTGAATATTTTTAAATACTTTATAATCATGAACCTGAAAGACATTGGCATGGTAAGAAGCTTAGCAGCAATAAAAAGAATGTAAGTGGAAAGGTAGAACAGATGAGAAGCAGCAGCAATGCTTTTATGATAGTAATCTAATTTTAAAATAGCTTCTCATTTCTATGCAAAAAGGTATTTGTGGAGTTGCTTCCCACACACCTGCAGGGCTGTGGAGCAGGAGGAGCTCTGGGTGAAGGACAGGGGAGCAGCCTGGGGGCCCCTGGGCTTCTTATCTGAAATGTGCTGAGGAGCCACCGCTGATAAGATGGAGTTTTCACTGGGAGAGGAGCAATGCTTATTCTGCCAGAATGCCAGAGAAAAAGGTTCTTTAGACATAAATTCACAAATACAGAATGAGGAAAGATGCAAGAGCCTGGGCTGTGAATCACCCCCACCCTGTGGCCCCAGCACCTCGCTGGCTTTGCTGCCTCCAGCCAGGTTTTCCTTCCTGTCCCCATCCCAACCATCCTGCTCTGTGCTGGAACACCTGGCATGAGAGAGCCCTGACCTCAGCTGGAGAGCCCTCACAGCCAAAACAGATCAGTGTGCATCCTTACTCAAACCCACTCTGCTTTGTTTCCATAGCAAAACCTTTCCATAGGAAAAATCCTTGGGATATAATTTTAGGGAAGGGGAATGATAATAAAAGACATAGCTTATTTTGTTAAGGACAAGGGAATTTGGCAATCTGAGAAACAGTCAACTATGATGACACATAGAAAATAATTTTTTTTTCTGAGAAAATACCTACAGAGGTGACCTCTCTGTCAGACTGTTTACTGTACTATAATATGATTCTTTTCTCTAGAAAGACTGAAATCCTCCAGAGCAGTGTTTGTGTCCTGCTGTGCAGAATGGATCATTTTGACCACAGTGACCTTTTCATAAATGAAAGCACTCCACCATTCACAAAGGAGTGTTTATGAGTGATGTGCTTCCTTCTACCATTTATTACTAAAGGCTACTATTCCTTTCCAACTGCATTTCAAACCTAGCAGCTAAAATATTCTGCTTTATTTTATTATATGATTTACCACTTGTAGCAAAATTGAATGTATATGTACATTTTAAAATATCATTAATATTGCATTCTCAGTTTGACATTGCATTAGCAATGTTTATTAAGTTTTGCACATCTGGTTTTTTTTTTGCAATCTTTCTCTGAAATATCACAAATCCTAAATTTTGATGCTCTCTGCTCACCAACTTGATGGGCAATGGTATTCAATTGCAACGTTCCTTCTGAGCTCCCAGATGTTTGCAATCCTCTGTGCTCATAGAGCAATGTCAGTGTGATCCATGGGCTTCTGCTGACTTTGTTTGATTAATTTTTTTCTCCTAAGTCCCTAAAAAAATCTGCAGTGGGGTCCCTCGTTTCAAGGCAAGGACAGCTGCAGAAATGCTGCCAGGAGTGACAAAGTCTGCCACCTGCAAGCCCTCGCCTATGTCCCTGTTTCCCTCAGCTGACCATCCCTCTTTCCATGCACTGGGGTCATTCATGGTGGGCCCAGGACTCTGGTATGCCCCCAGTGTCAGCCAGGGCTCATCTGGGGAACAGGATTTATCAGCAGCCCCTACCAGGCCATCAGTCAGGTCAGAGGGCTCCTGTGCTGGGAAGGATGGCAGGAGATCTCATTTCCCTGGGTTTATTTGCAAGTACCTATGAAAGTCCCTCTTTGGAGAATGTCCATGGCAAAAAAAAAGACCACAAAAAGCACCTCATATTGGGTAAAGAAGCCAAAATCTTACTTTGGTATTGACTGCAGTAAAATCTGGGAATAACAATACAAAGATTTGATGGTTGTTGCAGCTGAGCTGGGCTGGCTGGGTGTTTCTGGATAGTCCAGACCCTCCTGGATGGTCCAGGCTCAGAAGGAACCAGCAGCCCCACTGCAGACAGATTTCCCCAGCTAAATTACCCACTCCCTAGCCTGTGTCGAGAGCAAAGCTGGAGTCACCATCTCCATTCAAGTACTGTACTTGCTTAAAGGCACAACACAATTAGTCCACTGCCACATGCAATTAGTTACCACCATGTTGGCACATATTATAAAGCTTTTTTTCTTTAGCTTATGTGCAGCTAATTGGAGTCTGATTCTGCAGAGCTGTACCACAGGCGTTTCTGCTGCAAGGAGATGGTCCCTTCCGCCTCCACTGCAGGAGGGGAGGGCATTTTCAACAGAAACTTGGAGCACAGTTGTGACATCTCAAATTAAGGATGGATTATGTGACCAGGACTGAAAAAGAAAATTACCAGAGTCCAATTTCTTGGGACTTTCTTAATGACTTTGAGGCTTTTTTTCTCTCTTATCTTCAGTGGGGTTCCGCTCTCCCTTTGGCCTCACAGGACTAAAAGAAAAGTGCATGGATTATTTACAGCATTAGATAACTTTTCCTAGGACTTAATTAATGCACGTGCCAAGGAGTTCAGGTGTTCTTTCAGCTATTACAGACGTTCATCACATGTGAGCACTCATAAGCTTCTCTCGGGATTGCCTGAGCTGCAAAATCCCCATGGCATTGCCTCACGGTGCAATTCATAGGAATAAATTACCTCTAAGATAAGGTAATACAGGCCTTGCTTGACCTCAGCATATTAAGATAATGTTGTGATGCTATTACCATAATAACACTATGGTCACGTCGTTATCACCATGTAACAGCAGATAATTACTACGTGCTGTAACCTGCCAGGCTAACCTCACTGTACTCATTAAAACAGCTGTGAAGCACTCATTTCTCTACTGAGGTGGCTCCACCAGAGCACAGAGCAGGTGCACACCAGCATTTCTCTGTATCAGCAGCAGAAATTGTGCACTCAGCTTTGTGTACAAGAGGAAAGAGCAGCAACTGCAAGCTAATGGGATGTTGCAGGGCTGCCAGAGGGGCAGGGGAATCACATCACAAAGCCATGAATCTGTTGGTAAAGCTGGGCTCAGCAATGGGGCCAAAGCAGAGAGAGCTTTAGAAATGAAGGAGAGGAATGGCTGCTGGGCTGTGGGAGAGGTGTCTGCAGATGTGCTCACTATGGAGGTGCAGCTGTGAATTCTAACAAAACCGTGGGGTATGGTCTAACAAATGCATGGTACTATGAGACATGAAGTGCAGTGTTGGAAGCCAAATGGGAAGAAAATCGTCAGCACCTCCCCAGAGAGTGGCTTAGATTATCTACAAAACTTTTAGAGCCCTCTGGTTTGGATCACAGCAAATAGTTCGCTTTTCAGTTCAACTGTGATAAAATTGTGGGGTTTTGTTGGGTTTTTGGTATTGTTTTGGGGGATGGTTTGGTTATTTTGTTGTTGGGGTTTTTTGTTTAGGGTGTTGTTTGGTTTTTTTTT
>VZUA01067513.1:0-10891 GCA_013401035.1 Horornis vulcanius
TTTTCCAACCTAAATGGTTCTGGGATTTAGGGCATCATCTCACTAAGCAGAGAAGTGTAGCAACTCCAGCAGCTAACAACCTGCCATTTCCTCCATATTTTAAAACACAGTCACACCAAAAACACAGCTCTGAGGCCAATCCTCTGCCACCAACTGGTGTTTTTGGAGAAAGGGACAAGAAACTTCCGGTTCCAACTGTGAAACATGGATGTAGGAGTACATGGGAATTGCATCCTTATCCATGGGATAAGCTTGTGTTTATTATTCCTTCATGGAAAAATGTCAGCAGGAGAATGACATGGAAACACCATCTCCACGGCAAAGCCAAATGCGAAACAAAGCCTTGGGGACAGGAAAGAACTTTCTCTACTACTGCTGAGAGAGCTGGGGCTGTTCAAACTGGAAAAAAGAAGGTTGTGTTGCCTGCCAGAACAGACATCCACTCCCCAGGTGAGCAGGCAGGTCTTAAGGCAGGGAGAGCATCCATCTTAGTGCAGCAAAGCACTGGAACAGCCAGTTCCATTCAGGACTTTGATGTCCAGCATCCTGTACTGCTGGGAAATCAGGCACAGCTCAGCTCTGTTCCTGCAGGAGCTCTTTCATCCAGTACAAGATGACTCAGCCATGCACACGTATTTCACACTACAAGGTGGTCACTTCTGGAGCAGAATCCCCCATTAATTTCTGCCACATCCATTTTGCTACCCTGTTGCTTTCCTCTTCATCTTCCTCACATCCTTCCTTACCAGCCACTCCAGTTCAGTTTAGAGTAACATGTTCTGGATATTACTGCTTTCCTGACCTCTGTGCAGTACCCTCCTCCTCTTGCTCCACTGCAGGATATTTAGTGGTACCCCACAGTAACTATTATTTGCATTAAAAAACATGTATTCTCATCTTCTCTCAATTCAGGTCTCTAAATAAATCACTTGCAGCATGAATGCATTTCAAACACAGCTCAGTGAGTGGGTATTTATCCAGCCTCAGTGCAACAGGTTATTCCCAAAGAGCTGTGCTCCCAAAGGCTCAGCTCACCAGGCAGAAGGGGCTGTCCAGTCATGCCCATGGGAGTCATGCCCAGGTTGTTCATGGCGGTGGCCCAGGCACTCGGGTCGGACATTGGCAATCCCATCGGAATGGAGTCCAGGCTCAGATTTCTGCCACCATCTGTTGAGAGGAACATAGAAGTGATTAAGGACTTAGAGCACATCTCGGCTCTGCCCAGCGAGGCTCTGCAGTGTCAGCACCCAAAACCAGAGCTAAACACACCCTCAGGGAAGAACCAGAGAAAAAAAAACCCAGTGCTGTGCCTCTGGAGCAGCTGGGACCTGGAAAACACCTTA
Organism: Horornis vulcanius; assembly: GCA_013401035.1. NCBI lineage: Eukaryota > Metazoa > Chordata > Aves > Passeriformes > Scotocercidae > Horornis > Horornis vulcanius. The sequence continues at coordinate 1,344 of VZUA01067513.1, forward strand.
AAGCACCTCAGTTATGGTTCATCCACTATAATTAACAGCTTTAAGGGGCCCTGAAGGAACACTGATTAAAGGTAAGGGGATTCTGATTTCTCACAAGAGATTTAGGAACAAAGGACACATCCAGCAGGTATAAACTGTCAGATTGCACTGAGCTGAAGGGAGCTATTCCAGCTGCATCCTCCCACTGCCAGTGGAAATGCTCTGTCAGCTCATCAAAAACATCATTAAACTGTGCTGTAAGGTCTCTGATTCTCCTTCAAGGATTTTTAACTCTCCAGGGAAACAGTTGGACCTTCTCTCTACCTAGCTGCATTTCACCCTCTCTTTCTACAGCTGTGGGCTTTGCACATCACCTTCCTTCTGCCTCAGGTGCAGCCTCATCCTTCCCCTCTGCACCTGGAACCTCCCTAGGGAAGTTCCCAAACCATTCCCACAGACTGCTCTGTCCATGCTGTAACATCCCACCTCCATGGCACAAGCAGGTGCCACACTTCTCCAGTCACACTGGTGGGATTGCAGTTTTCAGCCACAATGTAATCTGCAAAGACATTATTCTCTGTTCTCTTTTTTCCCAATCCTCCGTGAGAAATCCTGAAGCTGGCATCTAGGAAGTTTTCCTTGCAAGACTCCTTGATCTGATATTACAATATCCTACAGCTCATTTCACGCTCTGTTTTTATGACATTATCTTAAATGTGAATGTCTCCAGTCATTCAGCCTGAGCTGCCTTATCCTGCTGTTAATTATGGTCATGATTTCAATCTTGAGATTCTATTCAATTAGGAAAATAAATCTATTGGGACAAGTAAAGAGAATCACAAAAGGGTTTGGGTTGGACGGGACATGAAAAACCATCCCGTTCCACCCCTTACCAAGGACACCTTCCACTATCCCAGGGTACTCCAAGACCCATCCAACCTGGCCTTGGACACTTCCAGGGATGGAGCAGCCACAGCTTTTCTGGGGACCCTGTGCCAGAGCCTCCCTACCCTCCCAGGGATCAATTCCCTCCCAATATTCCATCTAACCCTGCCCTCTGGCAGTGGGAAGCCATTTCCCACTGTTCTATCACTATGTACTCCTTGAGGAGAACCCGCAGTCCAAGCCTGGCTCCAGGCACAGCAGTGGAGCTGCAGCAGCAACAGAGCACAGCTCCCTCTGCCCACCCTGCACAGCCACACCCCTAGATCCAGGCCATTCTACACAGAGCCCTTGTGTCCTGCCAGCAGTGGAGCTGGTATCAGCTCACCTGGAGGAATGCTGCTCCTCTTCCTCTTTCCCGGATCACTGCCATCCTCAGCCGGGCTGTTTGACACCCGCTGGCCAGTGGTGCTGCCCAGCCCCAGGGACTCAGTGCTGGCAGGTTCAAAGGACAGGTGGCTTAAACCTGAAAGAGAAAAGCACACTTAGAGATTTTAAATGGTTTGTGATGCTTCTGGATCACTGTAGTGAGAGAAATGCTCAATTCCAGGCACAAGGAGCATGCCAGGCCCTGAAGTAATCCTGATTCTGGGCCCCAGCTCTGCCTTATCTGAATGTTACACAATAAAATATTATTCACCAGCATCAATTCCACCACCCACACAAATCAAACTACTTGACAGTGTAAGCCAAGGGTGCATCTTCCCTGAATTAAGCAGCATTTCAAGCCTGGAAACTCAAAGGACAGGATTTTTCCCTATTTCTTCAGTGCAGGAATACATTGTTAAGAGTTACTTAAGTTTCACCAGTTGAGAATTNCCTCCTTTTCTCCAGGCTGAAGAGATGGGTCCAGTACCCTGAACTAACCATTGAGTTCCTCACTCCACCTTCTGTCACAGTCAGCACTTGCATGGAGGCAAGATCGAAGGAGCATTGAAACACCAATTGTGATTTATCTTTGTCTCAGCAAATTCACCCTGAACAGCCAATACAGTAAAAAAAAAAAAAAAAAGAATAAAAATTACAAGTAGTTTTTTGTGGACCCATATGAAGTGATAAAAATAACATTTCTAAGGTGCTCTGTGTTCCCAGGGGAATCAGTATGAGAGCAGCAACAATGACAATTATCCCACCCCAGAGCACTGATGGGCCAAGGCATTTGTACCAAGCCTTCAGGACACTTTGCAGCACTGTAATTTCTGTTCCAGAGGATTCCACTTCCAAGAACTTAATAAACATGGCTGCTGGGTCTGGCTGTAAATAGCCAAGTGGGTACAGGGAGCCTGGAGGGCTCCTATCTGAGCCACTGAAAGGTGAGAACGCAAGAAGCAGCCAAAAACACAAGGACTATTCAGCTGGCAACAACAATAGTCACGCCTGGCCATGCAGGATGCCTACAATGCTGTGGCTTAAATATTCCAAAGTCAAAATATCATGGAGGTCATGAGGGCTCAGGAAAACACATCTGAATGCAGTAGGTTAAAAATAGAGAGGTTGTGCATAGAGAAGACAGCAGGAGAAAGGAAAAGGAGCAGTTCTAAGCTTACATTGGTATTATCCATGTGATAGAAAAGGCAAAATTGAACAAAAGTTTTCCCACATTCAGGAATAGCGAAGGATGGAGAGAAGCAGTGGGACAGCGAGACACTGATGTCACCAGGATGGACAGACACCCTGCTCTGGCAGAAGATAACACTGTGGAGACACCTGGCACTGAGCAACACCTGAATGCCAATGGACACTGCTCCAGACACTGCTTTCCAACCCACTGGGGAACACTCACTCCCAAAGATTTCCAGCCCTGGTTTGAGCTGGGATGCTCGAATGTCCCAGCATGTCCCCAGGGGCTGCTGACACAAAGCAGCCATCAGCTGGAAGGCTCTGGGTGGAGGCACCCATATGACCTGGAGCAGGAGCCTTATCCTCAGGGCTCCCCAAAACAGGACCAGGTACTATTCACCAGAAGCTAACAACAAACATGGTGCAGCAAAATCCCTTGGGAAAGCTTTGCTCTCACTTCACCAGGATGGAGAAAGAGCAAAGGGCAGTATGAAAAGCAGGCAGAAGCCATAAGAAAGGGACCTTGCTTGCTACTCTCATGCAGCACAGAGTTTGCTCCAAAAATTAAAACAAGCCAGAGAGAAGATTCCCAACACACTCTGGAGTAAGAAACCCCTCATTATGTCAGATTTGCCACCCTACACAAGATAAATGTCATGGACAGCAGCCAACTTTCAGACCCGCCTGCCTCTCTCCTGTCATCTCAGCGAGCAGCCGGAGCTCCAACCACACCCCACTGGGTACAGAGAATGGTCTCAGAAGAAAGCTGAAGCTGCAGAAAATCCTCTCTCCTGGGCTCTGAGCAGGATAAAAGCTGACAGGCTCAGCCAGTACAGCCAGGAGGCACAAGCAAGAGCATCTCTCCGACCTTTGTGCCAACCAGAACGAGGTGTCCTTGGCCATTCCAGGCTGCTCTGCTCAGTAGGGAAAGCACCAGCACAGGAGCAAACCACAGGGGTTTGCTCAGTATTCCTGTAGCAAGCCAGCCTGGAAAGGCCAAAATCAGATTTCTGCATTTGCTGGGAAATGCTACACCTAAGGTAAAGGGGGAGGAGAAATTCTGGGTTTCCACCAAGTGTCAGAAGTGGTGTCAGCAGTTTCAGAGCCGTACATGGCACAGGTGTCAGTGTGCCCTTCATCTCCCTGTTCCTACCTCCAGGGATTTTCAGGAGTCCATTTTTAAGAGTGAGACATAAGGCACTGCCATAATGCAGTGATCAAACATTTAAAAATAAAAACCTGGGCCAGAAGATTCCTCAGCAGAAAAACAGATCAGGGAAAGAAGCAGGGATGCTGAAAAATCAGCAGAAGGTGACTGAGCAAGGACTCTCCCACAGCACAGCAGGTACTTGTGGGTGGTTTTCCCCTCTGGAAATAGGTGCTGAGCTGTGCCTGATGGGAAGAGTCCACAACTTCCCACTGGCCTAAGCAGCACTGATAATGCACAGCCCCCTGTCCCACTGGGTTGGGACCAATCCAGGTTTGCGTTGGGGCTAAATACAGCTGCAGCTTCCACAGCACAGCTTCAGAAAGGGCTGGGGGAGAGAGGAAAGACCTCAATGTTCCAGGCATAAATCAAGAGAAGTGTCCATCTTCACTGGGTCCCATGCCAGACCTGGGACAGGACTTGGTTTTCCAATCCTGCTAACAGAGCTGGGAGATTTGCCTTAATGACCAGGGGAAAAATAAATGCCAGGGACCCTGGGGTGAACTGAAAAGCCTGTTTTAAGATCATTCCCATTACCAAGAGCTGGAAACACTGGAAATCACAACCAAAACACAGGATTGTGCAGTTCATGCGCAACACTCCTGGGACCACTTACAAACAACACAGCACCCACAGGGCTGCCACCTCGGGATTTGGGCAAAATGTTCCCTGCTGGGCTCAGGAACATTCAGTTAAGCGGTGGCATGTGTCGCTTTGTTTCACAGCCTTCAGCCTTGGAGTCAGAAATTTTATGTAAACAAAGCAATGTTTACAGAACTCTTTATCATGTTTTTACATTCCTTTCTGTGAAAGGACAATTGATGGGCACTTTCTTAGACCAGTGGAGGTGAAGAGGTTGAACCTCTGTCTTCCAATGTGGTCTCCTTTCTAGAAATCTATATAAGTTGTAAGAAAAATTAAACTTCCTTTTTCCTGCTCCATCTCCATGGTGATCACTGCGTCTCCCTCAGGACAGCATTGCGCCCATAGGCATGAGCTCTGCCACAAGCCTGGCACTGCTCTGGACTCACAAGCTCCAACTGCAGCCTCACTCTGCCCAAGCACTGGAACAGTTTTCATGCCATCCAACCAGTTAATGAACAGCAGGAACATAAACCTCTGCCCCAAAACTCAAATTACAACTATTACCAGGTACTCTGACACTGTCACACACCTAAAAGACTTTCAATGATGCACTCAAAAAGCCTGTGCAGGTAGGTGCTTGCATGATCATATTTTGGGGTGTCCTTGAACCCTCTCAACTACTCTGGGTCACACTTTGGGGTGCCCCAGATCCCTCTGAACCCCTCAGGTGACATTTTGGGGTCCCCTGTGCTCCTCTGAACACCTATTAGACTTCTGTTACTGAGCATCAGGGGAACTCCAGAAATGGGCTGACACAGGCTTTACTATAAATATGGATTTACCTTTTGCCAACATTGGCAAATATAGGGAATAAACAGTGCTCAGTCTGAGCAGGGTGCCTGTGTTTTCAGGAATAAACTGGATTCCAGGATACACTGTGTCATTGATTACACAGTGCTGGTTTTAAGCCCTCAAGAAATGAACTTCAGAAGACACCAAAGTACATCTCCAGCATTCAATTAGAACACAACAGAAAAGAGACCAGCAGGGAAGGGAGAGGAGAGGGATACTGAAGCTTTGAAGTTACATTTTGATCCAAGCAATTTCCATTTGGAAACTAATTCCCAGGTTCAAAAACTATTGCTGGGCTCAAGCATGTTCCTCTACCGCACTCCTGGCTTAGCTGGGAAGCGTGGTAGAGCTTCCCAAACATCAGTCTGAGCCGGGAGCTGGCCAGGCACACTGATGAGAGCAGCACAGTTTAACAGTGACTTCTGTCAACTCCAGATAATCCTGCAGGGCAGCAGGAGCCGTGCAAGGAATCCCAGAACCACCCCCTGTGTTACCTGTGAACTGTACAAGGAACATGGCAAGATGCTCATCGTAAGGCAGGAATTCAGACAGTTCTCCCACTGCTCCCAGCTTGGCTTTGTGTTTGAAAATCCGAGTGCCAGGCTGAGCTCCCTCACTCAGCTCCCAGTACAACAGGAAAGCTGAGACCTAGTGACAGCAGAACTGCCTTGGGGCAAGCAGGACAGCCCAGGCTGAGAGTCCAAGCTAGCTGGGGGCTGGCACCCAGCAGCTCCATGTGTCACCATCCATCTCCTGTGACTGACACCCATACGCAGATTCCAAGATGCAGGGGACAGAGGCAGATGAGCAGGTGGGGAGGCAATTAACAGCCAGAGCATCTGAATTTGCCAGGGATTTCATCCATCACTGCTCTAAGCACTGGCACGTAGCTCAATAAACCCTGTTTGCATGCCTGAGATTAGTGGCCTTTGCACTGAAAGATTAATTCCTGGTAATCCATGATGGTAAGAGGCACACTGCTCACTTTCCTTGATTCTGGAAGCTTGTATTTGAAAGAAATATATTAATTTCAGGCAGCTAATTATTCTAGCAGGGCTCTATAAAACCAAGGGATACAAAGAGCCCCTTCCTCCTTTGCGCCTGAGAATGCAGCAGTCAGCAACCCCAGTCAGGGACATCAGCCTGCAGAGTTTTCACAATAAGTACAGCCACAGCAGCAAAAATAGAGGGATGTGACCAAGTTCTGTATGAGCTGTGCCCTTCACTCAATGTTGTAACCCAAAACAAAGGAAGAAACTCCTTACCAGCATGTGTGTACACGCATGTGTGTCACCAGCAGCGACCTAACACAACCCTCAGTGCTTCCCAGCAGCAGAACCTGCCATGCCTACCACGCCAAATTATTAAATATTCCATGGAATGTTTTCAGGATGCTCACAAGGCTCCACTAAACCACCCTCCCTCTGCACACACATCATGGAATTCTAACCCTGGGATTTCCAAGGGGTGAGCTGCTCATGCTGCAAGGGGTGCAGAACAGGTGGCTGCAGACAGCCCTGTCCCATCCCTTTCTGTCCTTCCAGACTCCCTCAGCACTTCTGGAGAGCAATATCCAGCAAATGCAACCTCAGAACAATGCTCAGCAGCTCCTGTTTTTGGAAATATCTTTTTGAAAAGCTAGGAGAAGAAAGCTGATTGGCAAAGGGATGCAGGACTGACTACACAGAGCCACTGGGGAAGAAAAAAAGGGGGAAGAAGAAAAAAAAAAAAAGGAGGAAAAAAGGGGAAGACACAAAGAAAATTCCAGCAAAACCAGCAGTCAGGATCATCAGAAAATCCCAGTGCAAAAGCTTGGACTGATGGCAAGAGAGCCTCATGGAAAGCCAGCACGAGGAACTGATGGCTGAGAGTGGAGCAGCTGGACGGGATGGACATTCTGGAACTGGAATAATGTCAGCAGAAAAGTTGGGGATTAAGGGAGAATCTCACACCATCTTTGGAAGGTATACAGAATACCTCAGTAGCAACACCTGATCTTTGCAATGACTCGGTGATTGAACCTCATCCCTGCTACGAGCTCCAAACACATGACCTTCATCACAGAAACCTGACCTCACCTCAGCTCCCACACAGCTTTCAACAACTCAGCTCTAAGGGCCTTTTTAATTAGATCCTCAAAATTCCTCAAATAAGCCTTGGAGAAACAGAGAACCCAACCCCTTGGCTTCCAGCACAGGGAGGAGTACAGCTGGAGTAAGAAGGAACACAAGTTGGAGTGACAAACTCCTACCCCAGGTCACCTCCATGCTTTCCCATGGCTCTGCTGCAACTGCAACTTTCTGCAGGAAAATATGGAAAAATACAACAGCTAATTAATGTAGCTACAGGAGAGGTAGGGATGGTGTAGGCTAACAAGGAGCTTACCCAAGGATTAATGTTTGTGTAACAAACACATGGCACTTAAAGAACAAAAACATCTCCACGCAGAATGATCTGGATGGATGTTACTGGGAACAGCATACAGCACCAAAAATATGAGGAAAAGAAGAGAGTAAGAAGTACATAAACTAAAGAAGATTAATATAAATGCTCAAGGAACTTAATAAACACATGCATGTGCATATGTGAGTTACAGTCCAGGGCTGTGGGAGAGCTGCAGCCCACAGCAGCTGTGGGCACCAGCACGAGTGTCCCCAAAGCTCCCTGTGCTGCCCACAGACCATCTGCTGTGGCACCACGGATGCAACACAGCCCAGACACCTCAGGAGAGCCTCGGGAGAAAGAGAGGGCACAGCCAGGTGCATCCCACCTTGGGAGGAAGCTGCTGCCATCTTCACCCCCCATCACTTTTGCAAATTGCTCGCTTTTAGAACATCAGAGTAATTTCTTTACATGCAGTCAATTTCTCCTTGTTCCACTTTCACAGGATCATCAGGATTGAAAGAGACCTTCAAGATCATCCAGACCCACAAGCACCACCAAAATAACCCCTCAAACACATCCCCAAGTGCGTCTTGAACAGGTTCAGAGATGGTGCCTCCACCCTGAGGAATTTATTCCAAGGCCTGACTGTTCTGATTGTTACTAATTTCTAACCTGAACCTACCTTGGCACGACTTGAGGCCATTTCCTCTCACCTTTAGCAAACACGACATGGCACAACATCCCGACCCCCTCGACTGCCTCTCCTGTCAGGGAGTTGTGCAGAACCAGAAGGTCCCCCTCAAGCCTCCTTTTCTCCAGGCTGAGCTCCTTTCCCAGCCGCTCCTGATGCTCCAGACCTTTCCCTGGACACTCTCCATCTTTTCTAATGTAATTTTAATGTCCTTTTTTGAAGAGATTTTAAACTACCACTGAACCCAAACACGGCCCAGACACTTTCCATACGGAATAAACTTTCCCACACAGCCTCCCCGCCACCCGGACGAACGCCCTGCGGGTGTCTCCACCAGTTTTCCTGAAGTCCCGATGGCTCCTAGGAAGTTGTTCAGGGCCTCCACAATACACCCCGGCTGGTTCGGCCGGGACGGAGCCGCGGAGGAGGCCGCTCCTGCCCAGCGAGCCCCGCTGCCGGCCGAGGAGCGGCACGGAGGGCAATGGAGAGCGGGGCAGCCCCTCCCACGCCCGGGCCCGGTAGGGGAGCGCTACGCGCCCGGCCGCGGCTGCCACCCGTTGTAGGCCGGCTCCGAGCCCCCGCTCGGCCTCTCCCGCCGGGGCCCTGGGGCGGGGCGGGGCGAGGCCGGGTCGGCCGCGCTCCCCGCAGATCGAGCCCGCTCCCCCCGGTCCCCGCACTCACCTCCCGGCCCTGCCCGGCACCGCTGCTCCCGCACGCGCCGCCGCTTGCGCCGCCGCTTCCGCCGCACGCTCCGTCCCACCCCGCGCGACCCCAGCGCGCGCTCCCATTGGCTGCCTCAAGGGTTGCGCGCGCACCGTGACGGGCACGTGACAGCGTCCAGCGGGGCGGGAGCGGCCACACCCCCCGGGACTGGGAACATCCCACCGGGACCAGAAACATCCTGGCAGGATCGTCCCGCCGGGAACACCTCACCGGGACAGGGCCGGCCCCGCAGCCGCGGTTCTGCTGCTGTCGCCCTTTCCGCCGCCCCGGTTCTGTGCTCGCCCCCACTGGCCACTGCTTCTCCCTGGCCTCGAGCAGAGCCGCCCCCGGCTGCCCCCGGTGCCGCCCCGAGCCCCCGGCAGCGGAGCAGAGAGCAGCCGGGCACAAAGGCGTTTATTCAGCACAGCACAGCAGTGGGGCAGGCGGCCTCCATCCTTCCCTGTCTCTGTGTGCGGCAGGGTGGCTCCATCCCCTCCCTCCATGCCGCCCTGCACGGAACCGGCCCAGCCACTCCCGCGAGCCGCGCTCGGTGCCGGGGGCTGGAGCGGGACAGCGGCAGGGGCTCTCTGGGATGAGGGACTGTCGGGCGATTGAAGAGACGGGGTCTCCATGGTTTGCATCATG